>WOXC01010838.1:0-152296 GCA_011680675.1 Gymnobelideus leadbeateri
AATAAAAGCTTAGCATAGCCTCTGATTATAAAGGTAAGTAATAAACATTTTGAGAAGTGCTTTGCAAGATTACCATCACACACACGCCCGCTCGGTTAAGAACCCCTGACCTAGAGGGAAATCTTAGCTAGATTTGTTAAATCTGTCATCCCAGATTTCCTTCTAGGCAGCTAGCTGACTTATCAACTCTGGGACTCATAGCAAACACAGAAAGGGTATACAATATGACAGGAGTGTGCTAGGGGCAGAGATCACTTATGACTACCATCATCCCTAGCTGCATTTCCAGAAGGGCCATGCCATGTACTAGATGGGCACACTCAACAAGTATAGGAAAGAAGGTACTGAGTCATGCACACAGACACAGAAATGTCCTCCTGTTTGCAAGATTTACCAAGACTAGTTCCTTCCATACAGTTCATCCTAATTGACCCAGAGGCAATGAAGTTGCAGCTGATCTTACTTGCATCTAATATAGTAATCATTCTCTCTAGATGGTGAAGCAGACTATGGATCTGGAATCAGGATGTCTTGTTGTTCAATTATTTTCAGACATGTTTGACTCTTTTAACCCCATTGGGATTTTACTGGCAAAGATAAAGGATTGGTTTGCTATTTCCTTCTCCAGATAATTTTACAGATGAGAAAACTGAGACAAACAGCATTAAGTGACTTGCCCAGGGTCACACAACTAATAATCATCTGACATTGGATTTGAATTTAGGAAGATGAGCTGAACTCCAATCCAGCTTCAGACACTTATTAGTTGTCTGACCCTGGGCAAGTCACTTAAACCTGTTTGCCTTGGTTTCCTATAAAATGGAGATCAAAACAGCACCTACCTCTAGGGTTGTTGTGAGAAAAATTAGTTACTATTTGTAGAGCACTTAGTACAGTACCTGATATGTAGTAAGCATTATATAAATCCCATTCTCTTTCTTTCCCCTTAATTGCTCAGGGGTTCTTACTATGGGGTCCATAAACTTGGTTTTTAAAATATACACACAAGCCCACACACAGAGCTATCTTTATTTCAATATAATTGGTTTCTTTTGTAAATCTATGTATTGTATTTTATGCATTTAAACCCCATTCTGAGGATTTCTTAGGCTTCAGCTGACTACCAGAGGGGTCTGTGATACACAAAAAGGTTAAAGAAGAATTGCCCTAGCTAAAAGCTACTTCCATAGTTTATAAATTGTGATGCGATTACTTGTAGCGAAGCTTCACTTGGCTCCCCCTTTATAGCTCCAGTAAGTTCTCCAGTTGTAGGATGACAAAAGTAGCTCAGGGAAAACTTCCTACATGCTGGGTAAGCTGCCATCTTCACTGCCTTTTGCCTTTATAACCCACAGTGTCTCAGTCTCTCTGCTAACCAGAATGTAAGAGAATTTTAACAATAGGTTAGGCAGAAATCAAAACTCATTGACCTGAGAGGAGGGAATGGCCTACTTTTTTCTGCTTTAGAGGTTAATGAAGAAAGCAATAGGTTGTCTGCTTTTAAAGGAATATACTTTCTGTCAAACACCTGTTCATATGTGGAAACCATAGGTATGTGTGTGTGTGTATATATATATGTATATGTATATATATATATACACACAAATATATGTACATATATTTGTGATATATGTATGTATATAGACACAATACACAAATACATACACACATATATATAACACACATATATGTATTATATGTGCATATATACGTTTGTACATAAGGAATAGGCACAGAATAAATACAAAGCAAATTCCATGGGGGTAGGACACCACTAACAACTGTGAGGATTGTGAAAAACTGCCTATAAGAGGGGCTGTTACCCAAGGTCTGTTCTGAAGGAAACTGGGGACCTTGAGCAGGAGATGGAGAAAACAAACATTCCAGGTATTGGGCATAACCTCAAGTGGGAGGTGAAATGTATATAGGTAAAAATAAGGGCAGTTTGGTTAGAATGTAAATTTTGGGAAGAGAAGCAATAGGCGATCAGTTTTGAAAGACAGGATGGAGTGAGACCATGAAGAGCTTTAAATACCATGTAGTAGAAAAGTTTGTATTTTATCCAGAGGTAATAAGGAGCCACTAGATCTTCTGGAACAAGGATCTTAGATGATCATACCTTCATTTTGTGAGTATAAATCTGGAAGCTATATGGAAGACAGATCAACAAAGAAAGACGAAGGGAGGGAGAACAGTTAAGAGGCTATTTCAATAGTCTAGAAGAAAGGTGATATGAGACTGATGGAGGATGGTTATTGGTTTGAATGAAAGTGAATAGAGAGAAAGAAATGGACATGAGAGGTGCTGTGGAACTAGAATTGAAAGGATTTTGTGAGTGACTGAACCTGAGGAGTGGGGGAGAGGGAAGAACTGAGGATGGCTATGAAGTTGTGAACTTAGTTGACTAGAAAGATAGTGATGTCTTCATCAGAAAAAGAGAAGTTAGAAAAGGAGGTGGGTTTTGTTGTTGTTTAGTCATTTTTGGTCATGTCCAACTCTTCATGATCCCTTTTGGGATTTTCTTGGCAAAGATACTAGAGTAGCTTGTCATTTCCTTCTCTAGCTCATTTTACATATGATGAAACTGAGGTAAATAGGGTTAAGTGATTTGCCCAGGGTCATACGGCTAGTAAGTGTCTGAGACCAGATGGAAATTCAGCTCTTCCTGACTTAGCCTGGAACTCTATCCACTGCATCATCTAGTTGCCCAAGTGGGCTTTAGAGGGATTATAATGATTTGATTAGGGCACCTAGGTGTTGCAATAGATAGAATGCTAAGCCTATCTGTGTGACCCTAGGCAAGTCACTTAACTCTGTTTGCTTCAGTTTCTTCATCTATAAAATGAGTTGGAGAAGGATATGGTAAACCACTCCATTATCTTTGCCAAGAAAATTTCAAATGGAGTCACAAAGAATCAGACAACTGAAAAATTACTGAACAATAACAATAACTTGACTGATAATGAATGAGAGTTGTTTCTATGTGGACTTTGTTGTCATTTTCATTGATGAAATGGAGAATGTAAAAGACGTGAATCTCGATATCCTTTTGTAGTGGCTGATATTCATAATGCAGAAACCCAGGTTTGTGTGTTATACCTCTACCAATGCTTCCCAAACTAATTTGGCTGTGGATTACTTTTAGATTCAATATAAGTTGATTCAACCTGTCAGTTCTGGTATGAGAGAAATGAAGGCATGAATGCTACTGAGACAAAGCAAATTTGGGGACTCTGGGGCAAAAAAGAGGAAGTGAAGCCTGTTTTAACAGCCCGACATCACTGTATGTAATATTTTTATGTAATTTACTATTCATAAAGCAAAAAATGTCATCAACACTGATATTGGTTTTCATAAATCCTATATACACTAGGTGACCAGAAAGAAACAGTTTGGAAAATATGTGATATATATGTTATATGTGAATTTGTGGAAAAAAAATTACTTCCTCCTCTGACTGCATGAGAGCGTCATAAGCATAAGATGCCTCTTGTGTTGTAGTTGACCCAATACAAACATCGCTCCATTCCTGGGGGCATTGTTAGATATTTGATCTGGATTCTAGACTACTCTTTTCTATGGGAGACTTCAACTTCCACCTCTGTGGCTGCATCTGGGTCATTTGTTCTTTCCTTAACAATCTCCAGGAGGGAAAAATGGGCTAGAATTATAGCTATACATCATGCCTCAAATATTGTTAGTCCAGGGTTACAATATTTTGGATCCTAGGATAAACATCACTTTCCATGATCAAGGAGAAGCTAATACTTAACTTACTCTCATCAGCTCAGCTTCTTATTACCCAACACTGGTCATACAAAGAGCCATCATTAATAGCAAGTAAGCTCTTTATGAAAGTAACCAGTAAACAGTAATTCGAGAAATTATACAGATTAGAATAGACCAAACATATGCAAGAGGAAATGAGCTCAGTGGGGGGCAAGATAATATCTTAGCTCTGCTAAGCAGAATAATTGGGGAGTAGAGGTGGAAATAGGGTGGGAGAGTAGTGAGTGTCCACTCAGCCTCTATGATAGTAATCAATGAAAGCTAAGGAACATGTTGGGGGACCAACTTCCTTATGTCTGTGCCTTTGAGGGTTCCTGGTCGCCATTAAAATCCATGCTAGCCACTCTTCAAGAAGTTATCTGGCTAGCTGAAGAAGTCCCTTTATTTCTGCAGGTGTAACTTCATGGCTCAGGGTTCTATTTGTCAATCCAGAATTACATCTCCTTTCCTGTAAGCATTGGTGTCCCTCAGAAAACCACCTGAGGCTTGGGCAGAAGTGAGATTACATTGCCAGAGAATTTTGAGCTGAAAGGGACCATAGAAATCATTCAGTCCAATCCAATTGATTTTACAGATGAAGAACTGAGGCCCAAGGTTATATTGGTAGTAACAGATAGGAGATTAAAACTCATGTTCTCTGACTCCAAAACTAATGCCTTTTCTATTACACTACATTGTTTCTTTCCCAACTTGTTTATATGATATTTCACTGAAGAAAAGAGACTGGAATTTTCTGTTTCTTTTTAGGTAAAAAAAAAAGGAACGGAAGCTCTAAATTTCAGGGTTTTTTTTTTTTTATGGGCCAAGGTAAGCCTATTTGAAACAGGCAACAAGGTGGCACAGTGGATAGAGTGTCAGGCCTAGAGTCAGGAGGACTCCACTTCAAGTCACTTTACCCTGTTTGCCTTGGTTTCCTCATCTGTAAAATGAGTTAGAGAAGAAAATGGCAATACAATCCCAAAAGGGGTCACAAAGAATTGGACACAACTGAAATGACTGAACAACAAGAAGTTATGGATAGAAAGAAAGAAAGAAAGAAAGAAAGAAAGAAAGAAAGAAAGGAAGGAAGAAAGAGAGAGAGAAAGAAAGAAAGAAAGAAAGAAAGAAAGAAAGAAAGAAAGAAAGAAAGAAAGAAGGAGAGAAAAATTATAGATAAATTGCTGATCTATGCTTCTGGAGGGTCCTGTCACAGGTCTGGATATGGACAAAAAGCAAAACTTTATTTGACACATTTGCAAAGTGCTACTGTTATCTCATTTAGCTCTTCTAACAACTTATGAAGTAGGCTCTATACACATATATGTATGCATTTATGTATGAACATATATACACATGGATGAACAAACATATATATGCATGTGTACACATCACACTTGTCCTTTCTGACTGGTTATTTATACAGAGCTTATATAGATATTCTGTCTGGTTCTAATCTAACACTTGAACCTTGGGAACTGGCTTCTGACCATGAATGACTGAGAGGTTGGTGCTATGTGGAGACAAAGGGTCTTCTGACTGTCTGAGAAGTGGTGATGAGTGATGAGTCCTGAGTTGCCAAGCTAGAATTTGGTATTCATATAAAAGGAGTGCTCTGATTCTACGTTTTGTACCTTGTTTCTTTTTATTCCTGGTGGCAAGTGAGGCAAAACTATTGTGAAATGGTGGTTGGAGGGAAGGGTGGCTGTCCTATCTCCCACCTGGTCACCATGAGCCTTGATTTCTTTTGCATATTCTTTCTTAATTTCAGGCAAATGAACATTCTGATATAACAGTGCCCAGGTGACCAAGGGATACATTAGACCCTTGAGAAGAACTATTGACAAAGGGACTCAACAGCTGAGTCTCCTGGAACATAGTGGTCAATGACAGAGGATTCACCAGTAGATGGATTTTGAAACATGGTCCCCCAAGGCTGCTAGCAGTTTCAGATAGTGTGACCCTCATGACAAAGAGAAATGTTATCTATGGACTCTAAAAAGGCATAGATCTTTGAAACTAACAGAGAATTACACCTAGAGGGAATCTCTTAAGAACTCCACAAAGGGAGAAAGGACTTCTAGGGCCAGGAATTGGGAAGAACTGCTCAGTCACAGATGTTCTCTAAAAATGGTCTTCATCACCATCTTACTTTAAGACTGAAGTCACTCTCCCCAGGAACCTTGCTTGGTAAGGAGAACTTGTGTCCCTGAGTTGGGGTGGAATGGGCGGGTAGAGTTTGATGCTTTGTAATTATTTTTCTTGCTATGTCTTCTAAGTAAGTCTTTTTTTCTAAAGGCTAATGGAATTTAAACAATTGATTAGTTTTGAGGTATATACCATACTACAGGACTTGTGAGTGACAATACTATAAACCCTAGCTCCTCAGAATTATTCTCAGTTGCCTGAAGGGAACAATAGTCAGTTTCTGAGGCCTTAGCCCATCAGTACATATTAAAGGTGAGGGTGAGCCCAGAGAGGGTAATAGAAATATTTACACACACACACACACACACACACACACACACACACACACACACACACACTTATGTGTATATATACACACATGCATGCACACATATATGCATGTACATATACATATTTGCGTGTACATTTATTACATATTTATAAATATCTATATATGTATATTTTAAAGGGGTTTTATTTCATTATATTTATTTTATTTGTTTTTATATTTTATTTATTTTATATCAATTTCTGGATATACCACCCTCATCCTCACTCAATGAATTTTCTTTCCGTTGCAGTATCACCACCATTGCCACTGCTACTGCAATGCCTCCAAACTATATCACCAGAGGCCATACTAGAGACAAGCCAAACCCCTTGGCTCTGCATGCTTGCACTATGTAACCTCATCTCCACTTTTGGAATCACTTAGAAATCACCCATTGTCTGGTGTGCTGCTGATCTCTTGCCTTTCTTCCCACTTCACACTTATTGCTCTGAGAATTCTAATCATATCAATTTGTGGATGCAACTTCTTGCTTTTACTATGCTTCCCCTTGATGTGTGCATCATTCCTATTAGAATGCAGGCTTCTAGAGGACAAGTAGTGTTCTTTTTTGTATTTGCACTGGTGTAGTTTAGCACAGCCTATGTATTGTTCTGGATCTTTTCCCCTTCAACTCCCTAATGAAAGGGAGGTGTTGTATTCATCTCTTCCAGTACCAAGATTTATTATTATGATGACATGGTGTTAGCCCTCATTTTAACGTTCTTTTTATTTATATTGTTGTAGGCATTGCTATACTGTTTTCCTGGTTTGTCTTACTTTGGTATGCAACAGTTTATATTTTTCCCATTTTCTCCAAATCCACCCATTTTCCACTTCTAACAGTGCAACTATATTCCATTCAAATACTGTGATTTTGTTCAGTCATGCCTATTCCCAAATAGTGGGCAACCACTTTGTTTCTAGTCTTTTGCTACCACAAAAAATGCTGCTATGAATATTTTGGTATATATGGGGTCTTTCTTTCTGTCTTTGACCTCCTTGGGGTATAAGCCTAATAGGGGGATCATGAGTGTTAACACTGCAATGAATAGCACAGTGTCCTGCTTTGTTTCCTTTGGAAACATTCTAAAAAAGCAAAGACTACCTCCTGAATCTCCTTAAACTAAGGCAATGGACATAGCTCAGTTTTTTTTAGCAGGCTTTCATGAGAAACCCCTATCAAATAAAAAGAAAATTTGTCAGGACTGTCTGAGTAAAGCTACTATTAGTAATGCAAGAATCTCTACAGGGATGGAATTCAAATTGGCCCTCTTCTCATCTGGACAAAATGAGAAGAAATAATTGAAAACGGTGTAAGAGTACCCCTAATAGGCAAAAGTTTATAGGCTACTATTTAAGAGGAAATCAATATGAGGTTTAAATATTAATGAACTGTATATCTTAGAAAACTTGATCTACTGGAATCTAATACATCTCACAATAGTAGCTACATGGAATGTATTTATAGGTTTTAGATCGCCAAATATAGATTTTATAGATTCTTAGAAAACAGACTCTAGTTTGACCATACCCCAGCATTTTCTTTCTATACTCTCCAGGCCTAAAATAAGTATACTAGTTTCTCCCTACAAATAAAAACAATATAAAACAATTTGTAGAATTTCAAAATTCCTGTATTTTCTGTAACCACAAGCATATTATTTTACCTTTTAAAAATCTTTGTTACACTTTTTTTGTTGTTGTTTCTGTTAGTCAATAAATGGCATTACAGTCACTTCATGTTTTCTTAAACAGGATTAGAAAATTAGCCCATGCATGCCTAGACAGACATCAAGAAGGGAATCTAAAAGAAACTAAAAAGATGTTTGCCTGTCCCTCGTCTTACCTAGCCTCCTGTCTGTATGGCCACATTGGTCCATGAAGGGAAGAGGAGAAACCATTCAGGTTTTGCTGGACTGGGTATTAGGTCTATTTGAGAAGGGTACAAGCAAGACCATTTTTAATAGAACTGTGGATATTGATTGGTGAGCAGGGGTAAGTAGGACAGATGAAGGTTTAAAGAAGGCATAAAGATGTGTTTTGAGGGGTGGATTTAAGTTTACCTGTGTACTGCTTATGAAGATGGAGTTAATGAACATTATTAATAGTAAAAATGAGATGTCTTATTTAGACCTAACAACTAGGAGGGCAGGTAGGTAATATAGTGGCTAGAGTGCCAGGCCTGGAGTTGGAAAGGCTCATCTTCTTGAGTTCAAATTTTGCTTCTGATACTTACTAGCTGTGTGACCCTGGGCAAATCACTTAACCCTGTTTGCCTTAATTTCCACATCTATAAAATGAGTTGGAGAAGGAAATGGAAAACTACTTCGGAATAGAAATGGAATAGAAAACTATTTTTGCCAAGAAAACCCCAAATGGGGTCATGAAGAGTCAGACATGACTGAACAACAACAGCAACTAGGTGCAATTTTATATTTATTATTAAAATTATTATATTTATTATAGAAATTTATATTTCTATTTAATCAAATACCTGTTGTGTGTGTGTGTGCATGTGTGTGTGTGTGTGTGTGTGCGTGTGTGTGTAAAGAAAGAGGCAATACTGTCCCTTTGGTTGGACAGGAGAAAAGGAAGATAATTTGGCTCTATCCTCCTCTCCTCTCATCCCCCTTGTCCTCATTAAAATATTCATAGAATGTTTTTTTCCCCAAATGCGTTATTAAATTGTGGTTTACATCATTCACTTCTGCCAGGTTTTTAGTTACAACTTTTTTCCCCCATTTTTCCCTACCCCCCCCACCCTAGAATAGCAGTCCCACAGGATATCCCCTCATCGAATCTGCTCTCTCCCTTATCTTCTCCCATACCCCCCTCGACTCTCCCAGTAGGACAAGGTGGATCTCCATGCCCTAATGCCTGTACATCTTATTTCCCAATTATATGCAAAATAGTAAATTATATGCAAAATAATAATAATATTTATACATTTTTACACATTTGATTTTAAAACTTTGAATTCCAGATTCATTTCCTTCCTCCCTTGTCACCCACCTTTACTGGGAAGATAAGCAATTCAGTATATGTAGTGCAAGATATTACCATAGTAGATATCTTGTAAAAGACTGACTATATTACCCTCCCTCCTATCCCACCTCCCACTTGGTCTATTCCCTGCTTTGATTCTGTCCCTTTTCACAAGTGGGTGCTTCCAATTTCCCTTCCCCCTTCCCTCTCCATAGAATGTTTTTAAACATCCTTCTATGTTATCTAGCCCAGTTTGCAAATGAGTAAACTTAGGCAGAGACATAAATTAATTGCTTCAAGTCAAATAGCTGTTTGCGTTTAGATTAAAACCCAGAGCTCCTGAACTTCAAAGTCCTTTTTGTTGTGCCAAATTGCTTAATTTATTTTCTTCCTCTTAAACAATCTTTAATAAATATCCATCTATTTCAAACAGATGTTTTTTGGACAATGTTTTATACCACCTGATACTATCTAATGTTCATTAACCTGAGAGAAGAAATAATCAAATTAATAGCATCTCTGCAAGACTTAATGATTAGGCAATCAACCAGTTGTAACCCTATTGCTGGAGTATCAATACTGAGTGTTTGAACATATATTTAAAATTGACGTTCCTGCTCTGGAATGAACATCTAGTAGATACTATATAAATAGTATAACAAGTGTTGTGTTTCTTGGCAGCTAGGTGCCTTACTAGATAGAGTACTGGACCTGGAGTCAACATGACCTGAGTTCAAATACCACTTTAGACACAATAAGGATAATATCTACCTCACAGAGTTATTTTAAGGATAAAGTGAGATATCTATAATGAGCTTTGCAAATCTTTGAGTTCTATACAAATGCTATGATAGTAATTATTATTAATCCACTTGGTAACTATTTTGTAAAATGGTAGAATTTAGAACATTCATACTATTTTCATCCGTGATAGAGATGATTTGTTTTCTAACATTTTCTTTTTATTGTTCATGTTGCCTGTGAGGAGTGAAATTTATCTTAATAGATATTTAAGAGAGCTAGATTAAACTGAATTTGGAGTGACAAACAAAAGCATGTTTATATGCATGGAAAAATAAACTTCTGTTACTGCTAATTTCATCTTGGAAAAGAAGCTATATGCACTTTGATAAAATAAGAACTAATTGATTTTACTCATGAAAAGGTAGAAATTTCCTTTGATGAAAAAAGTGTCAATTGATAGAAAATGAGGCTTGGAATACTGACATCAACAAATGAATAAGCATTTATTAAGTGTTTACTATGTACCAGGCCCTAGTGCTATGTGCTAGGGATGCAAATAGAAACAGAATGAAAGCTCTCCAACATTCAAGAAAAAACCTGGCACATACCTGGGCACATGGTGCCTAGAGCTCTCTATCAGACTGAGTCAACCTTGAATTGCAATAAATTTTTACCATTTATTGAATTCATGTTTGAAAGAGTTGAAAGTTTTGGAAAGACGACATTTAAGGAGCATGACTTGGCAAGTATATTTCCTTTTAAAATTTTCTACCTCTTTAAAGACTACGGCCTCTCACATAGTTGACAAGGCTCCTGTGACATATACTAACATTTATGTGAGAGACTTCTAAATAACAGTAAAAATCATTTTAAACTTCTAAAAAAAGCAACAAAAAATCTGGAGACCAACCTTCTAATCCATCAGACTTTTATAATGTTTATACCCCTCCCCCCAACCCCCAAGAGCTTTAATTTAATTTCTCCCCACCAAGTCCTCTTTTGGAAGAAGTGGTTTATGAAAACTGAGTCACAAACAAACATACTTACAAAAGGGTCAAAGACCTTAAAGATTATACCTGGCCCTCTATGATGGGGCAGGTTGTTTCATGACAGAAAAGGAGTGATTTCATCAGTCTGTGATTTTTTTTAAATGGAAAGCTCACTCTCTCTCTCTCTCTCTCTCTCTCTCTCTCTCTCTCTCTCTCTCTCTCTCTTTCTCTCTCTCTCTCTCTCTCCAAAAGGTAAAAAGTATGACAAATTATAGAGATAGAAAAAACAGGAGAGAAGTGGGAAGAATGGTGATCAGAAATGGGGTCATGGCTCCCCAGGCAGTGACAATGATAAGAAGTAGGGGGCAGTAGAAACACGGAGTGATTGGAGGAATGGAATGAATGGTGAAGAAACCATCCTGAATTCTTTATTGGGGAGCAAAGATTCATCAGTAGTATTTTAACAATGAAGTTACTTAAGGCAAAGGATATTTGGTGGGTTTGGGGAAGGATGGCAAATGTTCACTTTCACATCAAAAAAGGTGTGAAATATTTTAAATAAACTCCATCTAAAAAGATAGGAAATGGCAAACTATGCTCTATAAACATCTCCAACAAAACTTAGTTAATAAAATCCTATCATTTAAGTGGTTAAACTTCAGCTATCTGGAAAATGGCTTTCCAGAATGATTCATTCTTTCCTGATTTCAAATAGCAAAGATTATTCTCTGCTTTGAAATTGTATGATTGACTTGCTTCTGATGCTTCCTGAATTCCTAATCAGTGCAACGAAAATGCTATGGAAACAGTTAAGGGTACGTGTGGTACATTAACAATTTCATTCCATTAAGGGGCCATTTAGCAACGTGAAATAAGGTATTTACTAGATGGCATACTAAATGGTATCCTGTGGTCTGAAAGTGCTAGTTTACCTTCTAACAGACCTAACTTACTCTCAGGGTGTAATTTACGCTCTGGAAGGATATGGTTAGTTACTCAAGAAATCAATAGGAGTTAGAACATGTACACAAATTAAGATCTGGTACAAGTCAGCTATTTTGTCCATTAGAAATAGAACTACTGACATGTAGAATTGGATCTTCTAAACACTTATTTTGAAATAGAAAAAGCACACAATGGCTATGTGTAGTGGAGAATAAGACAATTAGATGGATAATTCAAATCAAACCCCCACCTCCTGATTCAATGAATTGTTTAGCTTTCAACCTATCTGCTCTCTATTGGCTCTGGAGGGCATGGACACTCTCCTCCTAAGTCAAAGAGGAGAGGAAGGGTCTGTTTTACACATTACCCTCTCTCCCTGATCCCCTCCCCCACCTTGTTTTGGATCCTTAGATACAACTGGGTCATGTCATTTATGTATTGTATTGATATGGCTGCAGGTAATATCTAGAATATGTCAGAAATCTCTTTTTTATGATTTTGGAGATTACAATGAAAATCCTACATCTAGGTCTACATGCTTCTATAGCATAAAGAGGTGTGGCAGTTGGAAAGAATTCAAAGAATAGCAGCAAAAATGATTAGGGGGTGGAATGTCTGTCTTGTAAAGAAAAATTAAAAGTATTAAATGAGAACATTCTGGCTATATGATATCTGAAGTAGGAGGTATAACATTTGTACTTGTCTACTAGTATTTTGAAGGCATAAATGCTAAGGGGTATAAAAATACTATTTAGCATAGTGAATGAAAGGGGAAATTTTAGATTCTATATAAGAAAAACCTTAATCGTGAATCCTTTTAGAAAGCACTTTCTCTTTATAGGGAAAATAAATCACAAGAAAATAATAACATTTTAATGACAAGGAATGGATTCTATAGATTGTCATCTTCAATTTCCATGATGTATTAAAGGCCCCTTCCTGGTAACAGATTTAATAAGGGTAATTTACATTTGTTTAATGCTTTCCCTTTTTTTCAGAATGCTTTCTGCATACTTTATCACATTTTTATCTTCATGATAACCTTAGGAGAGTGGGTATGATAGATAATACTATCCTCAGTTGACTGAGAGAGAAGCTGAGGCTAATGAAGATTAAATGGGCTGCATGATTTCCCATAATAGGTGACCAATAAAGCCAAACCTATCATTTGGATCTCCTGATTCCTCATGTGGCTCTTTACACTGTATCACCCTATCGCAACTGCAGCACATCATTTCCAAATTGTCCATAGAGAGAACAGTAGAAAAATGAAACAATTAACAGAATAATTCAGGAAAAGAAAAGTTTTATTTGTAAGAACTACCATAACTGAAACAAAATAATTTCTCCCTTTTCTGTAATCTCTTTGTTTTCTTGCTCCACTCTACTGCAAGGGATACTATAATTCTAGTTCTTTCCCTCAGTATCAGAAAATTGGATTTTCCATATAACTTTCTTGCATCTCTGTCTTCAGGTTACATCCAAATGCCTCAAGTAGGAACATGGTCACAGTGTTCAGTATGGTTGTCATGTTAAAAGATTTTAACCTCTTTACATGCAAGAGAGATTTTAAAAAATTGTAGCAATTTGGGTGGAATGTTGGTCTGGCCATATCTTCATATTAGAAATGTTACCTTCATTGTACTAACTCAGAAGGATTATACTCTGGGATATCATTTGAATACTCTTTTAGCAATGACTTTTTAAAAAAATCTCTTTCAAATTACCAAATTTACCATTATTACTAATCTCTTTCATAGTCACATTTTGTGTGTGTGTGTGTGTGTGTGTGTGTGTGTGTGTGGTGGTATGGGGATAGGACTAGTCCTGCTATTTCATTGTTATAATGAGCTAACTATGCCTGCTCAGCAGTTTAAAATCTTGGAAAGTTGCCTGGGGGATCAAAATATTAAGTGACTTGCCCAGGGCCCCCCAACCAGTACAAAGAAGTCAGAACTTAACTTCATATCTTCCCTACTGATAGTAATTATCTACTATAACACACTACCTCTCTCCAGCCCACATAGTAGTAAGCACATACTTCTCATACCCCCACAATGTTGATCTTCATCTTGGCATATTACAGGATCTCAAAAATATTTTATGTCACAGTTAGTTGGATCACAAGTGGGATACTAACTCCATCTAATTTGTCTAGGGTCATTCATGGCCACAGCTACTGTATCATGCTCATGGATAAAGATAAAAAAAAAAACTGGCCTTCTGCTAGGTCCAATAGCATTAAGTGTAGAGCTACTTGGCAAAGAGTCTTGGACAATGTCATTCCATATCAATTAGGACAGCGTTGTTTGGGCAGCTGAGATGAAGTCAACAACTTTGAATGCTCTCAGGATATAGATTAGTCACTGTGTGCAAGGAAGTCAGGCCAATAAAACTATGGAGATTTAGAACTCAAAATGATCATGATAAAACAAAAGCCTAGAGAGGCTGAGAGATTAGCTGAAAATCACACAAGGAGTCAATAGTAGGACTCAAGATTTGAACCCTGGCCTCAGAAGTGATTTGATGCTTTCCCACTACACTTTTATCTTTAATTTATGATCTTTTGCAGAGTAGAGGATTCCAACAAAAGTGAAGAATGACAGTCATGGGAAAATTAAGGCCATCAAAAGCTCCCTCCCCCCATTATTTTAATTAAATATCCTAACAAGAACAGATTTTTGTGTGTCATTGGTAACTATACTGTGAAACTTGGGGATTAGGTGAGTGCTCACATCTGGGAATGGACACCAAATTTTAGTTTACATTTACAAAAAAGCTTTTTCTCTCCCTCTTAAGTACTGACTAACATATCCATGTCTTAATATAGATTAGGATGGACTCAAGTTATCAGGCAATGGAACTAAAAGAAATATAACAATTTTGGTATTTGTGGCAATTCCCATTTGTTGAGAGGCTCAGAAGCTATAGTCTGACAAGGCAATTAAAAATTTTGGTAAAGACTGAGTGGCAAATATAAGTAAGCGTATTTGCTTCTTGATGTGAAACCTCACTCTGATTTTACCAAGAATTTTTCAAATATTTGTTTGAATCAGTAGCTGAGTTTGTGCCACAACATGAGGTCATTTTTATAGAAAGAATTCAGTTACAAAAGGTATCTTACCTAGCTGTAAGATAACTTTAAACTGTTAGTTTTTAAATATAGAACTATGAGAGGGCCAGTGGCAATAGATAGAAAAGAATTGTGTTATAATAAAGTTCCTATTGACCAGTTAAAATCTCTACAACAAAATCTTTCTCTTCCATACCATCTTTTAAAAAATAAAGAATGAAATCAGCATTGTCAAAATAAAAAAAAATAATGCTGTTTTGTCTAATTTGCAGATTAAAAGTAATGTTAATAATACCATACATCTTTAATAAGTAAAGGTCTTATAAATTGGAATTCATTCACATGTCCTTGGACACAAAAGATGCTTGCTCAACATAGTCTTTTTACTTTTAAATGTTCTGATGCAAATGAATTTCTTGGAACAAGATAACATATACTTGCGTCTTTTTAAAAATAACTTAGTATTTTTTATGTTAGATAGAATGATCAGATGCTGTAATAGACAAAAAAAATCTTGTAAGATATTCACCCATTATGGCACTGTAGCATAATTACTCAGCCTTCTCTTGTCATTAATAATATAAAATTCTGAATAAAAGGCAGACTATTCCCCAGATGTTCTTATAAAGCAATATATTTATGTATATCAGCACATTTTAATCGATAGTCAACAAAAATCTCCAAAAAAAAAAAACCCCAACAAAACTTTAGCTTCACTTGACTATATTCCTTCTCATCATGTCCTTTCTCAGTATTCTGATGTTTTCACTTCTCATGGTTTTAGTTGTTACCTATAAAGTTTCTGCATGTGGATTCCACCAACTGGATCTTGCTATCCTAATACTTCCTGTGTGCTACTAGTTTGTTTTTGTATAGCAAAAGTGTCCTTGATGAACATACCCATATTCTTTGTTTTCTCTGGCATTTGGACTTTTTTTGCAATAAGGAAAGTTAAAAAAAAAAGAAAAAGAGAGAAGGGGGGAAGAAGGGAGAGAGAAAGAGAGAGAGAGAGAGAGAGAGAGAGAGAGAGAGAGAGAGAGAGAGAGAGAGAGAGAGAGAGAGAGAGAACAATTTAAGAGTCTACAAAGTGGCAGGCACTGTGCTAAGTATTTTACAAATATTATCTCATTTGATTTTCTCAACAGCCCTGGAAGGTAGTTTCTATTGTTATCTCCAGTTTATAACTGAGGAATATGAGGTTAAGGTTAAGTGACTCTCCCAGGGTCTCACAGCTAGTAAGTGTCTGAGGACAGATTTGATCAAAAGTTTTCCTGACTCCAGGCAGAGCTCTCTATCCACTGTGCCTCCTCAATGTTGACTTTACTAATGTCTTCAATCTTGTAGAATTTCTTTTCCAAAAATTTTAATAGTGATAGTAATAATAGCAAACTTTTATATAGTGCTTTACAATTCACAAAGTGTTTGGTCTATATTATCTCATGGTGCATGGGAAAGGGGAACGGAAAAAGCATCCATATAGTTCCTGATATTTGCCTGGCACTATGCTCTGTATTTTTATAAATATTATCTTATTTGATCCTCACAATGAGCCTACAAGGTATGTGCTGTTATTATCCTCATTTTACATCTGAGGAAACTGAGGCAGAGGTTGTCTGTCTGAGGCTGAATTGGAACTCAGGTCTTCTTTGCCCCTACCTGCCTGATTTCCCCCCTTGAACACTTCCATATCTGAAATGTGGCCCTACCTTAATATTGCTTCATGATTTTCATGTTCAGTCCCTATTAGATCTACATCTAGTCCACAATGACAGCTAATGTTATAGTTATAAATCCCTCTCTTATAGGATATATGGAAAGGAGAACAAGTTTATGTTGCTGTTCTGGTATCTTAGCTGCTTTGTTTGTTATCCATGAGTCTACTCATGTTACATATGGAAGGAGAATGCAGGTATACCAACTCCGTGACAGATACTTCCTACTAAGCTACAAATGGCAAGACAGCCTGATTCTGACGTGAAATTCTCAAGGCTGCCAGTCAAGACTGCATAAAATCGTATCATTTTCCTTCTTTTCTTTTTCCTGTGGTAAATTCTTTAGTCTCACCTTTTGGCAGGGGTAAATGGCCTATTGGAAAAAATAATACCTGATCCAGTGGTGAGTAATCTAGTTTCTGAGAGTAAGCTGCTTGCCCAGGTGAGACAAATTAACTCTTCTAGAGACAAAGAGCTCCAATAATAGTGTGCTAGAAAGGGTAATTTATAGAATGCTACCCCAGTGCAGTGAAAGGGTAATTCATATAATATAGTTCAGCAATTTATTCAGACAGACTCATTTACAGAGAAGTTTTCTTATCAAAAGTTTCCTCATAGTGTAAATGCCTACTAACTGGTCTTCCTAGCCCCAGCATTTCCCTTTCCAAATTATATTTCACATAATCTTACTGAGCCATTCTGAGAATACTCCCCATCCTCCTCTTCCTCCTCCTCCTCCTCCTCCTCCTCATTATAACTTTTAATGGCTCCCTATGGTCTATTGAATATAAATTCCCCAACCTGGCTTTCAAGGCCTTCTACAATCTGAGTTTGACCTGTTTTTGCAACTTATTTCAAACTACTCCCTTTCATGCATTCTGGTCTCTAAACAAATGATTACTCTCCCCATCATGTCCCTCTCCCTCCCCCACCCCCACCCAGTTCCTACCCCTCCCATCCTATACCTGGATCTTTATCCATATTTTCATATGCTTGGAATGGAACTCTATAACCTCTCACCCTATGTCTTCCCATTGAGGTCCTTTCTTTTCTTCAAGGATCAACTCAAATAATATCTCCTTAACATTTTTATCAATGACAAATAAAAGCAGATCAAGGCTTTATCAAGTCTGTAGATGACATAAAGCTAGGATGGGTAGCTATTGGTCTTATTTCACAATCAGGATGCCCAAAGACTTAGGCTATCATACTGGACTAAATGTAATAAACCTAAATTTAATAGGGATATATGTAAACATGGATTCAAAAAATCAACTTCATAGGCCAAGATGGGGGAAAGTATAGCTAAAGAGTTCATCACAAGATTATCTGCAGATTTGGAGGGACTTCAGATTGAAAATGAATTAACAGATTGATAGTGTACACCCAAAATCTAATGAACTATTAAATTACATTAAGAGAATCATGATATCTCAAACATGGGAGATGATCATCTGACTATACTCTGACTTAATCTAAGCAAATCTGTTTAGAGTATAACATCAAGGATGCTGATAAGCTGGACAGTGGCCAGAGGAGGGCAACCGGGAAGGTGAAAGAACAGAAGAAAATATAATATGAAGAGTGGTTGAAGGAAATGGGGACATTGAACATGGAAAAAAATAGACTTGGGTGTGGAGAAAGTAACAGCTGTTTTCAAGGCTACCATTTAGAAGAGTAATTAGACTTGTTTTGCTTGGTCTCCAGAAGGAATAAGTAGGAGCAATGGGTAAGAGTTGCAAAGAAGCAGATTTCAACTTGATGTAAGAAAAACATTTTCCAACAATTAGAGTTATCCAAAAGTGGATGACCATTATTCAGGTATGTTGTAGAGAAAATATTTGTGTCAAGCTTAGACAAGATGGCTTCAGAAGTCTCTTCCAACTCTGTGAGAATCTGTGATTCTTTGTTTTTCTACCCTACTTCCTCCTCCCCTCCCTTTAAAATGGTTCTATGGCTGCCACTGTCCTTTGTACATATCACACTCTCCCTTGTATCATAGATCATAAGCTCCTTGAGCTCAGAGGTGATTATCTATGATTCTAAGCACCTAATTGAAATGATGGGTAGCTAGATGATGCAGTGGATAGAGTGCAGCACTTGTAAGCAAGAAGACTTACTTTGAGTTCATATCTGGCCTGGGAAAGTCACTTAACCCTGTTTGCCTCCTCTGTAAAATGAGCTGGATAAGAAAATGGCAAACCACTCCAGTATCTTTGCCAAAGAAAACCCCAAATGGGGCCATGAAGAGTTGGACATGACTGAAAATTGAAATGATTCATTACTTAGCCCAGTGCTAGTAGGTAAAATAGAATGTAAACCACTTGAAGGCAAGGTCTGTTTTTATTTTCTCCTTTATCTCAAGTGGCTAGACTTTCGCATACTAGGCACTTGATGCTTGTTGAATGAGTGAATAAAGTAATGGTTCAAGAATCATTATCCTCTTTAGAAGGGAAGCTTCCTGAGGGCAAGATTGTTTCTTCCTTTGTATTTGTATCCCCAGCACCTAGAATAGTGATTGGCTCATGGTAGTTGTTTGGTAAATGTTGCTTGATTTATAAGTAAGGCAAGGAAAATATAGTCACCATTCAACACAAAATCTATGCTTTCTTTTTCTTCTCTGTTTTTTCCCCCACATAAAGGACAAGCTCAACTCTCCATTTGGCACAGAATAGATGTAGAAGGAATGCTGAAGACTGAAATAGCTCCCTATCAGTATTTCTGAGGGAAGCTGATTCTTGGTAGGAAAAGGAAAACATCCTGATTCACGAACCCCTTTCCTTTTAGCTTCATTGTATCTACCTTATAAAATAACAACACAAGCCCTGGTTTCAGCAACATTATCTTTGAAATGAATTGGAGTGTTAGCTGGATTAGTACACTGACTGCTAAGAAGTAACTTTCTATATAGTGACCCAGGGATGCTCTATCAGTTTTACTTTATTTTGATACTGAAGGTGGATAATGGTACATTCAGAAAGCAGCTTATTTATATGTTGATGTAGCTATATGACATTTTCAAATGCCATACATTAGCATATGAAGGTCTCTTTTTTTTTCTGTAAACAGCCTCTGCTGTGACTTCCAAAGTAATGTTTAGAACCATGTTTTCTATTCAAGTTCCTCCCCAAATTAATACAACTTTATTTTTTCATGTGCTAAATGGAGCATAGAAAGCTAATGCCTCAAAGCTGGGATGCCAGGTGAAAGTTTGGGGAATGAATTATGCTTCATGATCTATGATCAATGTCCTTAGTACCTATTGACTGTGTGATATTTAACAGTAGAAACTGTTGGAGTAGATTTTATTTGTTAAGTGGCATCTTGCATTTACTTTTCCTATTGCAGATACAGAGCATTTTTCACAAGCATTAACTTTAAATATCCCCCAAAGTTCTGTGAGTCTGATAAGAGAGTTGTCATTCCCATTTCACAGAGAAAACTGAAGTTCAGAGGTTAGGCTGACTGTACCAAGTAGCTAGAAAGTGGAAGAAAAAGGACTAGAAACTAGGTCACAGAAATTTAAAATCGGAAGGGACCTTGGAGATCACATTCAACCCCTTCATTATGGAAATGAAGAATCTGAAGCCCAGAGGGGCCAAGTAACTTTCTTAGGGTGACGGATAATAAACAGCAGAAATGGAACTTGAAAACCATGATGTCATTGCAATTTTAGTTTAATTTACCAAACTACATAGCTATTACCAAGAGATGGTGCCTAAAAGAAGCCAGGAAATTCAGTTGAAGGGAAGGGGGGAACCCCAAAACATAAAATACTGGACTGCACATTAAATTAAAGGTACTAAAATAGATAAAAGCTAGTGAAAAATTAAAGCAAATTACTTAAGTTTTAAGATTTACTACTTTTATTTTGAAAGTAATTTATAAGAATGAAGTCATGCTTGTCGTCATCTGGGGGATTTGTACTCTCTACATCTTTAAGATTTTTACCTCATAACAATTTGCATATATCACAATATTTTTAGTAGTAGTTTTTAGTAGTGCAACACCTCGGAGCCTCAGTAAACTCACTTTATGAGTGTCTCTCCATAAAAATAAAAACCAAAACCAAAAACCAAAAACTACTGGTGGTCAACCTTCTGGTGGATTGTTTTTGCTTTTATTTGTATCCATAGTGCTTAATATTGTCCCTTGCACATAGTAAGCACTTAATAAATGGTTGCTAACTGTTTGACTGGCTGACCAAATGATGGCAAGCTTTTCTAAACTTAGCTGAAGTGGTGGTTGGCTAACAGACATAGAGTGTCACCCAACAACCCAATTTCATATACTTGTTAGCTTGGTATGATCCACCAGAGCATATATTCTGTTGGCATAAGCCCTCTCATGTTCAAGAGTGTCAAAAACATCTTATACTTTTATTTTTTAAAAAAAGAAACAAAACAAAGAAACACAAGAAGAGTATGTCCAGTATGAATTTTTGTCAATCATGTTAATGTGACAAATTGGATGAGCTGACAGATAGTTGATGAATAATTTTGACATCACCCTAAAAATAGTGGAGGGATGTTTTCCTACTGACACTTCTCTCATGGCAGATGGATATGCATGACCTGAGTTTTAAGACAGGTGTCAAGAATATTGATGCATCGTGTAAGGATGATCATTTTCTTGGCCCTGTTGCAGTAGACAGTTTGCATGATTAATGATGCATTTTAGTCTTTTTTCTCCCAAGAGCAGAAGGAGATGAACCTTTGGCCCCTAGAGGAATATAAGAATTCTGCCTAAAGGGGTAGGGAGTGCAGCTTTGTTCACCTAAAAAAATGCCCTTTTCTTCTTTGGGGTGAAGAAGTGGTAGTAAAAAATACAAGTGATCTTGACATACGAGAAGACTGTGCCTGGTTGAATGATTACAACACACTTCTTATTAAGAGAGGTTGCACTGCAGAGAAGGGAGTTCTGTTCAGCTCAGGAGCCAAGTGCATGGCAAGCCTGGGTGCTGACAGGAATGAAAGTGAAATGTGGTTCAGAAGGCTTCAAGCACATGTGGTGTCACTGAATACAAAGCACCCATCAAAAAAGAAGCTAAAATCCAAGGCAACAAACAAGGGCTGATAGCATCTATTCACAGAGCCCATTGTTTATATTCATTTCAGGTTTGGGGAGACAATTTTCTGATTCAAATCAATAAAATATTGTTTCTAAATGCTGAATCTACTGAGAAAGGGTTTTTCTTTTCCAAGAATAATACTGTTTGCTCAGGTTTTTAAAATGTCAGCTAGGGCAGTGAATGAACTATGCTATTTCAAGGGTTCAAAATGAGGCACAGAACTAATAATAGTTTATAGATGGATTCCACAATACTAAGAGCCCTCTGTCCCCTGGAAATATTATGGAAGGTAGAGAAAGGAAACTTACACACTTTAGGGCATCACTGAGAATTAAATACAAATACGCTAACTTTTCTATATAAAAGGGGCACCAAATGTGAATATTTGGAATCATAGACACAGGTAGTGGATTTTCCTAGGGTTTGCATCCCAGAAATTTTTCTTTTGAAGGAAAATATGTAGGGGTTACTTAATCAGAAAGGACATTGTTTTTATTCATCAGACTGAAAGTTATCTAAAACTTTATTTTTTTTTAGAAAGAACTAAACTCAAAGAAACAAAATGTCAAATTTTAGACACGCACTTTAGTCACATGTATGAATGGAATAGTACTGGGTCATAAGGAATGATGAAAATAAAGACTACAGAGAAGCATGGGAAGATACATGAAATGATACAAAGTAAAGGTAAACTGAACTAGGAAAACACTATCCATAATGACAACAATACAAATGGAAAGAACAAAAGAAAGTGAACATCTTATAATTACAATGACCCAAACTGGTCCCAAAGAAGAGATGAAAAAGACACGTCCCTTCTTCTTTTGCATAGGTAGGAGACTATGGGTTTTGAATATTATCTATACTTTCTTGTCATGTGTGTATATACACATATACATATATAAGCTAAACAGTTTTGTGTGTCTTAAAAATTTTGTTATTATTATCATTAGTTCTCTGGGGACAGGAGAAGGAAGGATATATTTAGAAATGAAGATAAGGTTAAAAAAGAGATGTCAGTATGATTAAAAAATAAAATAAAGGTGCAATGTACCATAATGGGTAAAGTGCTGGACTTGGAATCAGGACTTTTTGGATTCAATTCTTATCTTAATCACTTACTAGTTCTATGACCCCAGCTAAATGACTTATTATCTCTAAGCCTAGCTTACTCAGCTATAAAAGGGGGATAATAATAGAATCTACCGAGTTTTGTGAGGATCACATAGGATAATATATTTAAAGCATTTTGAAAACTTTAAAGCATTATGTACATTTAAAAAAAAAAAACCTGCTATGATTTAAATGTACTGCTCTGACATAATTGGTTGTGAATCCCATTCATTTGTATGTGGTCCACAGGGAAGAAATTCTTGATGCACATTGCAAGTTCCTAAATAGCAGAATGATAGATGAAGAAGAGTTGCCCCAACTTATCCATGTGTTTGCAAATCAGTACAGAATCTCATGGGCATGAGATGATTGCCTGGCATAATTTATGTAGGTCTTTCTAAGCTTTCAAGTTTTCATTTGCTTTTAGTGAGACACCAAAATGGCACCTTCCAAAGGGGAATAGTTGATGATAACTTTTAAAATCTCTTCCATGTTTGGTTTAATTGAGGCTGGCTTTAAAATGCCAAACTATCATTTCCTGAGGGAATAGCATAATCCCCAAATTTGTCTGGGGGGTATGCTTTTAAACATAATTTAACCAAGCTACAGTTTTCATTTGGCATGTTAAGATTAAGTTAAATTTGGAGGGGAAGATAGATCAATCAATTATGGTCTCAAAACTTTACATGTATACAAATATATGTGTACACATATGAGTTTAGTACACATACACATGTGCATGTGTATGTATAAGTACATATGTAAACACATATGTCTCTTTGTGCTCTAAGATATTATATTAGCTTCATGCAACTTTTGACTCAAAGAATTAAAAGTGCTTACTGTATGTTGGGTTCTTGACTTGGAGCCAGTAAAGGCCTGGGATCAAACTCTGCCTCAATTACCTACAAGCTGTGTGACCCTTGGCAAGACATTCTAAGTCCCCATTTCCTTGTCTCTTAAAGAAGTATAATAATTCTTGTAGTATTTAACTTAAGGTGTTGTTGTGAGACTTTCATTAGAAAATGTACTTAAGGGGGCAGAGCCAAGATGGTGGAGCAGAAACAGCTCTTCCAAGGTGCTCTGCCCCACAACACTTCCAAACTATGTAAAAGGGGACTCTGAACAACTTCTGCAACTCCAGCACCCACAGAATGACACAGAGAAGCTAACCTCCTGCTGAGGACAGCTCAGCAGCCCTGCAGGGAGGGCCAGCACAGTGCTCTGGGAGCCAACAGCCCAGCACTTGGAGAGCTGAGCCCAGGTCCACATGAGCCCCAGTTTTAACCCCAGGGTGGCCAGGCCAGCAGCCAGCTGGAGGGACCCCAGAACACCAGCAGCTGTGGCGATTCCAGAATTATCAACACAGACATGCCTAGGACAAAGTAAGAGGTTAGTGCCCTATGGAGTTTGGGACCAGTATTTGGGGAACGCATCGGCTTCCTCCCCTGGGGGCTAGAAGCCACTGAGAAGACACGGCACACTCGCCATTTTGCAGCTCCAGTGGCAGCATCAGCTCTTGGCCTGCAAACTGTAGGGAGATCCAGCGATCAGTCTTGGAGGTTAATCACTCTTGCTTTAACCTGCTTGGATCTGGATTGTGATCTGGGGGGAGGTCAGGGGTGGGTATCCAACTTGCCAGAACTGGAAGTTGTGAAGACCCCAGTGTTCGGGACAGAAGCTCCCCTGTCTGATGGCAGAGTCCTACTGTGGCAACAAGCCCCAAAGCCAAGTAATTAAGTGGCAACATGCCTAGGCAAAGGAAACAAAATAAACAGAAAAATGCAACATTAGACTCCTATTTTGGGGGCAAAGAGGATCAAAGCAGGGAACAGGAGGAAGACTGTGAGGTCAGAAATCCTGCTCCAAAAGCCCCAAAGGAAAATATGAATGGGTTACAGGCCATAGAGGACCTTAAGAAGCAGATAAGAGAAGCAGAGGAAAAATTGGGAAGAGAAATGAGAAGGATGCAGGAAAAGTATGAAATGAGAGTCAACAGCCTGACTGAGGAAAATAACACCTTTAAAAACAGACTGGCAAAGGAGGCTCAAAAGGGCAATGAGGAGAAGAATGCCTTAAAAAGCCAAATTTGCCAGATGGAAAAAAAAAATCTCAAAAGCTCACTGAGGATATTCATTCCTTCAGAGTTAGACTGGAGCAAATGGAAACTAATGACTTTATGAGAAATCAAGATGCTGTTAAACAGATCCAAACAAATGAAAGAATAGAAGGCAATGTGAAATATCTCATGGGAAAAACCACTGACCTGGAAAATAGAGCCAGGAGAGATAATTTAAAAATTATTGGACTACCTGAAAGCTATGATCAAAGAAAGAACCTAGAAATCACCCTTCAAGAAATTCTCAAGGAAAATTGCCCTGATATTTTAGACCCAGAGGGCAAAATAGAGGTTGAAAGAATCTACAGATCACCTCCTGAAAAAGACCCCAAAAAGAAAACTCCCAGGAATATTATAGCCAGGTTCCAGAACTCCCAGATCAAGGAGAAAATACTACAAGCAGCCAGGAAGAAACAATTTCAATATTGTGGAAACACAATCAGAATAGCATAGGACCTGGCAGCTTCTACGCTGAGGGATCAAAGGGCATGGAATATGATATTCCTGAGGGCAAAAGAGCTGGGACTGAACCCAAGGGTCACCTACCCAGCAAAATTGAGTATCTTGTTTCAGGGGAAAATATGGTCATTCAGTGGAATAGAGGACTTTCAAGCATTCTTGAGGAAAAAAAAAACAGAGTTGAATAGAAAATTTGATATCTAGACACAAGAAGCAAGAGATGCTTGAGAAGGTAATCAGGGAAAAGAAATCAAAAGGAACTTATCAAAGTTGACCTATTTACATTCCTACATGGAAAAACAATAACTGTGACTGATGAAACCTTTCTCAGTAGGAAAATAATTGAAGAAGGGTATATGGGCATATGTATACATATGTGATTGTATATATATATATATATATATATATATATATATATATATATATATTTACAGTTATACATGGATAGAGGGCACAGGTTGAATTTGGTGGGAAGGGATGATACTTAAGGGGTGAAGTTATGATGTGAGAGAGGAAAGTGGCAACAGGAGATGGGGAGAGACAGGGTAGGGTAAACTATCTCATGCAGAAGAAGCAAGGGGAAGTGGCTGCAGGGGAGGGAAAGAACAGGAAGGCAAAAAGGCAAAACCATATTCTCACTGAATCTGGCTCAGGGAGAGAATGACATACATACTAAATGGGATTTCTCACCTTGCTGGAGAGTAGAGGGAAGGGGGATAAGAGGAGGGATGATGGAGGAGAGGGCATTCTAGGGGGAGGGGAGGTTGGAAGTACCCACTATCGAAGAGAGACAGGATCAAAGTAGGGAATGGACCAGGTGAGGGGTGGGATTGGTGGGAGGGAATTATAAGCAGCCTTGTACAATATATCTACTATGGTAATGTTTTGTATAACTATACATGTACAACACATACTGAATTGCTTATCTTCCCAGAGGGAATTGGTGACATGGGAGGAAAGGAATGGATCTGAAATTCGAGGTTTTAAAATTAAATGTTTCAAATATATATAAATACTATTATTAATACTATTTTGCACGTAATTGGGAGATAAGATGTTCAGGCTTTGGGGCACAGAGACTCACCTCGCCCCAATGGTAAAGTCGAAGATATGGGAGAAGATATGGGAGAGAGCAGATTGGATGAGGGGATATCTTGTGGGACTGCTATTCTGGGGTGGTGGGTAGGGGAAAAATGGGGAAAAATTGTAACTCAAAATCTGGCAGAAATGAATGATGTAAACCAGAAATTAATAAAGCATTTGTTAAAATAAAAAAAAGAAAAGAAAATGTACTTAAACTTCTTTGTAATCTTTAATGTGCTAAATAAATGGCCATTTTTGTTGTTATAGCGATAATTATCATTTAGGAGTGCATGTAGTAAAGGAGTAATTCAAAGGATGTCAATAGCATCCAATGAGGTGCCGCTTAGAAAAGATGACAGGGATTCTCTAGCTTGTGATTGGGTAAGAAAGGTATTATGGGGGCATAATTCTGATGTTTTATTTAGGCAGGGGAAAACTAACCTCATTAGCATTTATCCTCAGAGCAGGCCTATGATCATAACTGACCCTAGAGAATAGGGAGATAGAATTATGACATTTTCCAATTCTAATTTTGCTTAAGGTTGGATCTAAGTTTAATATTCAGTTTCAAGAAGTAGTTGAATTGGGGGCGGCTAAGTGATGCAGTGAATAGAGCACTGGCCCTGGAGTCAGGAGGATCTGAGTTCAAATGTAGCCTCAGACACTTAACACAAACTGGCCGTATGGCCTTGGGCAAGTCATTTAACCCCAATTGCTCCTCCAAAAAGCAAAAATAAAATAAAATAAAATAAAAGAATTAGTTGAATCTCTCCAATTTGGCCCATCACCAAAAAATTTGATGATTGTTGATGTCAGGCATTTAAAAAAATGCACAAATGTTAAGTAGCCTCAATACATGAACTAACAGAAACTTTATGTAGTTATGATGCATGCAATTCAAGCTCCATTTTGAAATTTTTACATACCTACATTTTAATGATTTAAAAAATATTACTTCTACCCTAAAAAACCCAAACAACAAACTATCATGGAATATTGTTTCCTGAACTTTCAAGTATATGACTTTTACTTTGAACAGGAAACATTTCTGAAACTTTCCTTAAATGCAACTAAAAATGCCATTATATTTCTCCACTTCTGGGATTTTTTAATAGAAGAAAGAAAATAGTATTAACACAATATGAATATATACTTGTATAATCAAAGACAGAAGATAATGTTGTTGTGAAGTTGCTCATTTGTTTCAATACTGAAGTAATTACTGTAGCAAAGTCTTGCTCATTTATCATTTCCCAGCTTACATATTGTCTTTACTAATTTTTTCATGTTATCTTTTAAAATCAAATTTTTTATTACATATGCTTGTTATAGATCCAATGAGTTTCTCTGTGAAATAATAATAGTAATAGCTACCATTTATAGAATGTTTTTAAAGCTTGCAAATGCTTTAAATATAATATCTCATTTGTTCCTCACAACCTGGGGAGGGTATTTTTCTTTTCTGGAGGGGGAAGGCTAAGCAATTGGGGTTAAGTGACTTACCCAAGGTCACACAGCTAGTAAGTGTCAAGAGTCTGAGGCTAGATTTGAACTCAGGTCCTCCTGACTCCAGGACTGGTACTCTATTCACTGCACTACCCAGCTGCCTCCTTGGAGTGGGGTATTATCTCCATTTTACAATTTGGAGACTGAGGCAGATAGAGACTACATGACTTGTCTAAGACTTACGTACCTAGTAAGTGTTTGAAGGTGGGATTTGAATTCAGGTCTTCCTGAATATATATAGGTTCAATACCCTATCTACTGGGCCACTTAGCTACAAGGTCAATATGCCTTGCCTCCCCTTGCCTTCATAATACCTATATCCAGGTACTATGGGGAGGAATGGCACAAGTCTTTCTAGCATTTACTTTACTCTATAAAGAATGGGGTTCCAATTTAGTTGAGTGCTAATATCTTAGTTAAAGGCTATCCTTCAGTTTTCCACTTCACATCAGACTTGTAGTTTTTCTTAAAATCTTTGGGTTCTGAAGTTAAAGCAACATTGAAAGATTCAATAAAACAAAACAGATTTTTTAAAATCCTTAAAAGCTGCTGTATTTGGATTGCCATAGAAACTCCTTAAAACAATTTAACAAATTGCTCCTTGAATATACTTCCATCAACCTGATAAGTACCCAAACAATAGAGAATAACACCGAAAAGCTCTCTTTAGCTCTCTCTACCCCATGCTACAGCACATATTGGAATATATGCATGCGTGTGTGTGTGTGTGTGTGTGTGGACACCATTAACATCTTTTATACAGACAGTATTTTATTGAACAATTTGCACCAAATTTACAACTAGCAGCAAATATGAATTTTTAAAAATGTCAAATAACTTTGAGCAGGAACAAAGTAAGAACATAAGTTACGTGAAATGCGTGCTAGAAATATAAAAGAGGTTTCATGATATTACTTTGGCTATTGGCTTTCTCCAATTCCTTAAACTGCCTGAAGATATCCAAATCAAAATACTGTCTAACTTGATTTTGAGAACTCTATATATTTTAGCCTTAAGCTCAACTTTCTCAATGACTATATCACATACTTTTATGTGAGGCCCTCAAGAGAACTTCTACCCCAAAGGGATGGCCATCCGTGGAAAAATGGATTAGTGGTAGTGGGTTTAGAAAGATAACTCTCTTCTGGGAAACTGATCTAGGTCAATTTCTTATCAGTTTGGGGCTTATATCCCCTTCTTGGCCACAGGAGGAATTTGAGATGGTCTGTATCCCTAAATTCCTGAGTGTGATCTATCCCTGTATAGTCTTGGAATGTCAGGCTCCATTTTGGGGTCCAGAAAGTAATAATAGCTCCTCTTTCTGAATTAAGGCTATCTTTAATTAAATTAAATTCAACAAACATTTATGAGGCACTTGTGGAGGTATCATTTGTTGCTAGGTATTAGGGATAGAAAGATGAAAAATCACATCTCCTTTTCCTTAAGCAGCTTCCAATATTATTATACAATCCTAAAAGGAACCTTAGGACATCATTTAGTACAAACTCCTTATTTTACAAATTAGGAAAATCAGGTCTAGTGAAGGTAAATAGCTTGCCTAGTACAGCTTCAGATGAAGTTTGGAATAAGAATTTTCTTACTTTCATCATACCATGATCTTTCCTTCATACCCAACTGCTTCCTAGTTCACAGATTTAAACAAATAAGGTTACTTTAAAATATAAATATGATTTTATGATGAGTATGCTTATTCCTGCTAATCAGAGAAATTTTTAGGGTTGTAAATCAAAGGTATGAAAATCATCCATATGTAAGGATCCAGGCTAATCTCATATTGACTTAGTTTTAAAAAGGAATATTATCCATGTTTTGTATTTTTATTTATTTTTTTAAATATTTCCAAATTACATTTTAATCTGGTTCAGGTGCACTCAAGAATGTTGCAGGATATAGCAAGTGGCCTATGTTTTTGATACCTCTTTTGTACATAAGCCCAAAGTATAGCAGACCTCAGAATCATTTCAGTTGGCTTTGGAATGAATGGGTCAAGTGATTATTCTCCCTCCTCCCCCCAAGCTTACTTTCCTTCTATGTTTTAGTACTCAAGTACATATTGATTAATGATTAAACAAATCTATATGAGAGGTGGCAGAAATTAGTGTTACAGCAACTTCTAACATATATAACTGAGAATTAACGTTATGATGACATCTATGTAGGTATTAATATTCTATTGCTGTTCACACTAACACCACTAATGCTATTGCTTTTTTTGAGGGGAGAGGGAGAATATTTGAACCTATGATTTCATTTCTGTGGAGGAATCTCATGATAGAAACACCTTTCACTGATGCCGATTGGCAACTTGTCTGAAACTGAATTTTAGATCACTGCTAGGGCACTGAGAGGCTTGCCTTATGTGACTTGCCCAGGGTCACACAGCCAGGATTTGTCAGGGATGTGACTGGAACTCAGGGCTTCCAGATCATGAAGTCATCCTTCTATTCACTATGGAATAATGCCTCTTATTGCTCTGGTGTTTCTCTTTAAAAAATCCTAAACTTGTAGGCTATATTGTGGATAGAAGTGAATGTCTCTATATTTCCTAATGCAAATATTTCAGCTCTTTAGTTGACATGGGGGAAAATCATTGGTGTGACATTTGTAAAATAATTGTTGAAGTATATACACAATCTATGGAAGTGAATTCTGAATGCATATTTGTCTAAAAATGTAAATTGTTTATTTACATAAAGATTATTTACTAATAACTTTTCCTGAATATTCAATCTTTGGAGGACAAATAGAGTCTTGCTTTTTGACTCATTTTTTAAAAATGACTTTTATTTGATCGTTTCCCCTAGCCAGACAGAAATTTGTTTCCACTATTACATGAATGTTTAAATGAAATACTCTTGGGAGGGGGCATTCTTCTGTACAGCACACAGAACAGTAAAACTCAGAAAATGGGAAGGAAAGAGATTAAAAGCAATAGGGATTTTTTTTATCAGCCTGAAATGTATTTTAAAGCAATATTGTATAACACTATCAAAAATTGATAATGCTTGTCATAACAATTCTCCACAGGATCCCCCATTCCAAATCTATGTTGGTATAATTAAGAAACACATTTGGTTTACACTTCTGTCGTTAGAGATTTTCACACTAACAATGACACCATAGGGCCTCATGGCATAGGTAGGAGGAATTATTGCAGGGAGCTAGGCCAAAACTCTTTGCCAAAAATCATACATAATAAATGTGTGTACATGTAAATATACATAAGTACACATATACAATGCATGTAGACACATGAGTATATTCACATTATACACACTATTTATGCACATATACATATTCACATTTGCCAGTGAGTGGTCAGGATTTTTGTAACACTTTTTAAAGGATGGAGTAAGGACAAAAGTGCTTGCTTATACAACACATTACATGCACATGTATGTGTATATATATGCATATATATATACACATATATATGCATGCTCACAAACATACACGCATATATCCATACACATACACACACATACAATACACATACCTACATACCCACCTGCCTACATATATACATACATACATACACACACACACACACACACACACACACACACACACTTATAGCAGGTTTCACCATACAGAAGAACACAACAGTCCAGGACTGAGTGTTGCTGGCTTTAGAGGTATTTAACTTTTAATTTGATTCCTGCATACTTATAACTTGAGAATGAACAAACTCTGAAATAACAACATAAAAAAGAATATTGAACAGATCTTTTAAATGAGTTAACTACATTCTATGGGGCAATACTAATTTTTAGACTGATATTTGTCTATTTCAACTGAGTCTTTTCTTGGTGCAGAAAAACACCTTTCCCACTTGCAGCTTCAGTGAAGACCTGCACAATTTGCAAGTCTGAGTTCAAAGCTGTTATTAGTATTTTCATGGGTGGTGGCTCTTATGAACTACAATGCCTGAAAATTGCTTCACAATTTAATTTTTTTCCAGATTATTGTTGACTTTGGTCTCAAAGTTCAAGGGTCTTCCAAATGAGTAAGCAGAAGGGACAAAATACAAATAATGAAGAGAAATAGGTGTTGCTTCTCTCTGAGGTTTAGTTTTTTATAGAAAAAATAGATTTCCAAGCAGAAGCTCAGAATATCATCAGCTTAATAAATTTTTTCCAAACCTCAAACAACCAAGTAGATGTGATAGTTGAATTTTTAATATACCTAATAATATGGGTTCATATAGTTGGGGCATGTCTTCATTAGCAAAATGGAGCAATATCAAAGTACTGTGAAAATGCAATACTTTTGAAACTGTAGGACTCGTGCTCATTGGTTTAATGGAAAGCATTATGGGAAAGCTGACATTGAACCAAGCAGCAGGATGGCTTCTATTGAAATTAAAGGCATGCCATTTATTTCTCTTTTTTAATCAAACCTTTGAAAGTCAAGGCTCTTCTCAATTCCTGCCTCCATCTATTAGTATGTTATGCTTACTGTCAGACATGAAAGCAACATGGTTACAGTAGTAAGAGGCTATGATTTCTAGGGATGGAATGGAATTGAGACTGGTGTGGTACAGTGGAAAACAGCACTTCCTCTGGGTTCAAATCTCATTCCTGATGCTTATAAACCTATGTGACCTTAGATGAATGAATTATCTTTCCTGTGCTTTGGTCCTCTCTGTCAAGTGAGGGCACTGAAATAGAGCAGCAATGGCCTTTAGGCCACATGTGGCTCTGTAGTTTTTCAAGTGTGGCCCTTTGACTGAATCCAAACTTTACTACCCCCGGACTAGACTCTTTTGGGGGTTACTCCTAGACTTATGATGGCAGCTATTTCACTAGGTATATCTAGATGTGTACACCTAGAGGGCTTTTAATTTTTTCCCCTTTATATTATATATTTATAATCTCCTTGATTTTAGGAATTATTACTCTGATTACTATCTAAGATTGGTGTTATATTTTTATATTGACTTAATAATGCCCAAAAGCCAAAAGTTATGACTGGAAGTATGGAATTGTCATAGGGTGCTAGAACAAGGAAAGACTGTAAAGATCAATATCTATTCCTCCCTTTTCCTTTTTTCAGATGAGGGAACTGAGACCCAGAGAGGATAGGTGAATTGTACAGTCTAACAATCAGTTAAAGTTGAAGCAAGGACTAATATCCAAATTTTGACTCAGTCCAGAACTCTATTCACCGCTCCATAGTATCCATATGTGAAATGAAGCAAATGGCCACATATCATGTGTTATATTTGTGTAATCATGAAATAGTTAAATAATTCATTTTTAAAAATTGTTAATGTGTTCCTCATGTTCACACTGGAGCATAAGGAACACAATTTGAAAGATTAAGCAAAAAATGCACTTTGAAGGACTGTGATCATCACGAGGGAACTATGCTGAGTGATAAGCACTTCAACTAAACTATTGAAATTCTATTATTAATGATGAAACAACTACATAAAAGTTACATAAATACTTTTTGCATCAGATTATGTTGTTTGGAGGAAAACTGGATGTGTTGCATAGTGGTTAGGCTACTGAGTTTCAGACTTGCACATATTTTTTAAAACTTAGATCAACTCATTCTTCAGACAACTGATTATATGGCTTTGGGTAAAATGATAGAATTTCTTTTGCGTAAGTATGATCTTATACACACAGAGAGAGATAATGTATCTTTGTCTATATCTATATTACCATCTTGAAAAGTTGCCCTATAAAAAGGGAGAATATATACCTAGTAAATAAGCAGCTTATATCAACAGCATTAATATATCCAGTATAGTTGAATTTCCTCTAGCTTCAACTCTATTTTAACTGTAGAACCAATAAGGAAGTAACATTCTTTTACCATAAACTTATGGAATGGGAAAAAATGGGCAAATGACTATTACAGGGACCTAATTTACTTCAGAGAATGACATTTTAAATATGGAAACTACATAAAAGATGCATGGTGAATTCAGAAACTGGGACAATAAATAGCAATTGTGTTTTGTTTTGTTCCCACAGCATCTACACAAGCCCAAGGCTAGTACTATTCTACAAAATCTTCATCTATATTGCAGATACCATCTTTGTGTTTATCTCTAATCACTAATGTAAGATAATATTACAAATGACTAGCTACATAATATTATGGAGAAAATGAGAAAAGTATAGCAGTTTATGGGAGCAAGGATAGTTGTGATATAAGGCCACAACTAACTTTATAAATTGTATGAGCTCTAATGTAAACTCCAGAAGGGAATTACTTGAATGATGACATCATCCCACCCCCAAAGAAATCTTGAGGAAATTTGATGTAATAATACTGCCAGTGGGTAATATTGAAGGCAAGCTTTAGTGACTCTACAAAAGTCTAGGATAGTCTACTTGTTTGCTTGCCCATTTATTCACTTATTTTAATGTAGACACTGACCCTCATTTTACAAGTCTCCTTTGTCAATTACTCCTTTCCCAGAGTTTTAATTATTAGATTTGACATCTCTTTAGGGGAATTCGTCTGTATGTTTATGGACAATTAAAAAGCTTCCATTTTCAATGTTGATTTTACCATGGAACAAAAGTCATTCTCCACATGATCCTGGCATAAAGCAATGCTATGATTTTATCTTGATTTGCAAAACAAAACAATGAAATTATTATTAGGTTAGCTCTCATTCCTTTACACACATCTCAAATATCTTGCTATTTCAGTAATGAAATTCTTAACACTAGAACTTAGAGTCAATAATGATCATTTCTGTATTGAAAGATTTTGGATTCTTTGGTATCTGGAACATTTGCTTTCCCTGTTTTGCTTGTCCCAAGGTAGAAATATTAAAAGAACAGAAAATGTGTTTGGCCAAATAATACAATGTCTCTATAGGAAGCTTCTAAAAGATACATACTAGGTGAAACCAAAAAAGTATCTCCCAAGAGTATCTCCTAGTGATGTTGCAGACATGGTCATAATACTCTAAGAGCCCCAAGGAGGTACATGTCAGGGGTGTAGAGTAAGGGTCAAAGCTTAAGACCCTTTATTATGGGGATATATCCCTTCACATTGCAGGTAATATAGCTATGGGAATTATGACATAACAGTAAGCAGCAGTACATTTTTAATATCTGACATGTGAAAATATTTTAAAAGGCAGCCTCTCCTCAATATGGTAGAACAGATTGATGAAATGTTTAATGAAATGGATAAATTAGTTTTAGACTCTAGAACTGGTTTCTTCCTTCCATGCTTTGTGCTTTGGCACAAACATGGGTTTGTTGTCTATTTTTGTTGCTGAAGGATAAGGGGTAAGTTTCTAAGTGGACAATTTATTAGAAAGCATTCTTTTCTATATTATGTAGAGTTTTGTGAAATTACATTTCCCAGTGAACTCTTTGTAATGTTAATTCTGCAATCAACTGACCTGTGGATGCCCCATCATTTGAAGAAAACTATTGTATTATACTATCATAAAATTACAGTGTTGGAAGGAACCCCATCCAAACTATACCTGAAAAAGATTAATCAATGACCCTCCACACATACTCAACAAGTAGTCATTAATTTCTAATCTTCATCCAATGAGGGGGAACCCACTGCTCCAGAAAGCAACTCATTATACTTTTGGATGACACTAAATTGGAAAGCTGTTTTTCCTTGTTATTGTTCAATCATTGTTATATCTGACTCTTTGTGACCCTGTGGGTCATATTGTCTATGAAGTTTTTCTTGGCATAGATACTGGAGTGGTTTTCTATTTCCTTCTCCAGTTGATTAAGGCAAACAGAGATTTAGTGACTTGCCCAGGGTTATACAGTTAGTAAGTATCTGAGGCTGAATACCCTGACTCCAGGCCCAGTGCTCTATCCATTGAGCTACCTAACTGCCTCCTACTTAAGCCTAAATTTCTCTTTCTGTTTCTCGCCAACCCCTCTTCTCTCTTCTATTTATCTCCACCTCTCTCCTCTATCCCCATTGCTCCTAATTCTGCTCTCTGTAGAACAAGCAAGTGGAATAAATCTAATTCATCTCCTCCATATGAGGGACCTTCATCTACTGGAATATAACTACTATATTCTCCTTGAATCTTCTCTTTTCTACCAATAAAGAGCAAGAAAATTCAAGTTAGCATGAGTTATGTGAGTTTACAAAATTAAGTACCTTCAACATTGAAACCAGGCAAATAAAAATATACCCCAATTCCATGTAAGAGTGAAATGATGAATTAAGCCTTTTCTCAATTTGTTCTACTTTTTTTCTAGGAGAAAGACTGTTGCTAACTATTGTGAAAATGTGCTAGATCATAGAATGTACAGAAATATGTACAGAAAACTGTACATATCTTTAGAATGGTATGTATTTGCCTCAAGTTTACCTGTCTTTTTTCTTTGTTTCCTTTTTATTCCAATGAATTTTATTTTATGCATTTTAATGCAGTCTTCTGAGAAGGGATCCATAGGTTTCCTCAGACGACCAAAAGGGTCCAAGTCACAAAAAAGGTTAAGGGTTCTTAGACTATATTTTCTCTAAGGTTCATTCCAACTCGAATCATAATCTTAATTGAGGAAGCATTTATTTACTAATATATTCTACATTTGTATCACTGTATAGCTGTTCTGTTCCCTTTCTTCCTGCCTTCTATATCTGAGTAAAATAAACAGGGTTATTTTAAGACAAAACTATGAAGCAGATGAAGGTGCTTTAAAACCCATTGTTTTCTCTTTCTATATACTTTCATTTTCAGGTTTTAAGTACCCCCAAGGAGTACTTCACCCTCCCTCTGTTGAAAGGAGAGACATCTCAGTCTATAGGCCTATGTGTGGCTGCTGGACACCCAATTCTGGAAGCTCTTAGAAGGAGAGATCCAATGCACTGGTTCCTTTTTACTACATTTATTTGACAAGGAATGGAACTGGGCTACACACATGCCGTTCTGATGAGTTATTACTACCCCACCCTCAACTCACTACTCCAAAGGGCTATTCTCTTCTGTAAGTAAGCATACATTGATGACATATATTTGTCCTTGTTCCATTAACTTAATCTTCACTCTACACTCCATTCTCCCTATGATTCCCAGATGTTTGGGATCCAAAGACTATTCTCACTATGATGTCTACCTGACCCATGCTAACCCCCTTGGCTGGGTTCTCTCTTTTGTCTATAGAATTGTATCACTTGTTAGACCTTGTGGCTGAAAATTTCCATTACTTGAGCCCTTTGACATGTGGAATACCTTAGTCTGGGGGTGGTGGTGGGGGCTAGTTCAAAGGCCTTTAGTTTGGGAACTCTGCTTAGGTATTGTTTGAATCTATCTGAGTACAACTGATGCAGGTATTGCTTATAAGTGTAAAGGTTCATGAAACTTTAGGAGTCTCATAGCCTTTTGCACTTGTTAATAGTTGAATTAAGAGAATCAACAGGCCAGTTCCACAGCATATACCATGGCCATTGTGCTTCTTGGTCTTTCTCTTAGAAGAGGTTCTTTGGGATGGAAGGAAAAATAATAATAAATGAAAATTAAAAATAGCAATAGTGCATTGGGATTTGCAAAGAATTCTACATTTGTTACCATATTTGATCCTGAACAACCCTTTGAGGAAGGTGCTATTATTAGCTCATTTCATAGATAAATAAATTGAGGCGAAGAGAGGTTAAGTAATTTGCCCAGTGTCACACAGCTAGTAAATGTCTGAGGCAGGATTTGAGCTTAAGTTTTCCTGAACCAGTGGTCTGAAAATTAGTTGCTGCATTTTGGGGATTCTTGTCCTGAAAGCCACACGTTCATTTGAAACAATGCATACAAAAGTCACTGACTGAAATTCCAAACTTACACTGAGAACTTGTGGAATGGGACCCTGAAAATTCAGTAAAGGATTTATCAGTGTGCTGCTCTACATTTACCATATCTACTTCTGATAATAGATCAAGAGCTAGAAGGGACCTTGTGAGCCATCAAGCTTAATCTCCTCATTTTACAAATAAGAAAACCAAAGCACAGAGTGCTTAAGTGATTTGCCCAGGGACACCCAGCTTGCATGTATGTGAGACAGGATTTGAACTCAGGTATTAGTAACTCTAACTCCAACTCCAACACTATGGTGCCATGTAACGGATATAGAGGAAAATCTCTTGAAATTATTTTTTACAATGGATCTAATATGAAGAATCCATCATAAGATCCTACCCAAATGTTAAATAGTTTTAATAATGGGATTTTTGTGCTTATTGTGCCCATGAGGATTTGTCTCAGGGGTTTGTTATCCATTCCACAAATGTTTATTTAGTATCTATTATCTTCATAGTTCTGTGTTTGATGTCATAGTGACTAAAAGAGATAGGATTTGCCTTCGAGAGAGGAAGCACGGCTTAGTGGCAAGAGAATTGGTTCCAAAATCTGGAAAACCTGGGTTCAAATTCTGCTTCTGAAACATACTAGCTCTATGACTAGGCAAATCACTTAATCTGTCAGAGTTCTAGGCAAAAGGCATAGAGGTGGTAAAGGGCAAACCATATTGAAGAATAAAACACGTTCATAGGATTCTTTGCCTAGAGTGTGGTGGATTGGAAAATTGAGAAAAAAATGTTTTTACAACCAACGTCTCTGATAAAGGCCTCATTTCTAAACTATATAGAGAAATGAGTCAAATTTATAAGAATACAAGTCATTCCCCAGTTGATAAATGGCCAAAGGCTATGGAGTGGCAGTTTTCAGAGGAAGAAATTAAAGATATCTATAAGTATATGAAAAATGTTCTAAATCACTATTGACTAAAGAAATACAAATCAAAACAGCTCTGAGGTACCACATCTTACTGGTCAGATTGGCTAAGATGAAAAAATAGGAAAATGATAAATGCTGAAGATGTGGGAAAATTGGAACACTAATGCATTATTGGTGGAGTCGTGAACTGATCCAAGCCATCGGGAACTATGACCAAAGGACTATAAAAATGTGCATACCCTTTGACCCAGCGATACCACTTCTAGAGCTGTATTCCAAAGAGATCTTACAAGTGGGAAAAAGACTCATATATACAAAAATATTTATAGCAGCTCTTTGTGTGGTGGAAAAGAATTGGAAATCAAGGGGATACCCATTAATTGGGGAATGGCTAAACAAGTTTTGGTATATGAATGCAATGGAATACTACTGTGCAATGAGGAGCAGACAGACTTCATAATAACATGGAGAGATTTATATAGAGTGTGGTGGATGAGTAGAGGAGAAATAGATGCAGTGTTAGATTGGAGCCAAATTATAGAGCACCTTGTACCCTGTGCTGAGGAGTCTGGATTTTATGTGTTAAATAGGGGAGATGGGGGAAGGAAATAAACATTTATCTAGCACCCAGTATGTGCCAGGTACTGGTGATGCTAACCTTGTATATTCAGAATAAATGAAGCAAAGGATGACAACCTTTTCAGCCCTCTCTACACAAATTGGCACAATCTGTGCATCCTTTAAACATACTGTACTATGGAGCTAAGTAAAAGCCAATGGTCTGTATATACAAGCTCATTTTTTTAAGCACAATCAGTCAGATTTTTAGACAGAAAAGCAAGGAAATACAATCACCAAATGTGGTCATCAAATGTGTCCTGATGGCACAGATGATGGGAATAATGTGGCTGAGCCTCGTTGTTTGGTTCTTTTAAAAGCATGGGGAAAAAAGGTGTTTATCAAAGGAAAAGGGCTCAAATTCCAATAGTACTATGTTCTATTTTCAAACTCTAGGGGGATAATCCCAACATAAGAGTTTATAAGCTTGGAAGAATATTGTTTTACAAACCTGTCTCCCTCGCTGGGGATAGAGACATATCTCCCAATCTGAGGTCAAATATTAGAGAACATTAAATACAATTAAATAGCCACATTTAACATATTTGATGGGGATAGGCTGGCTCTAAGAAAAAAGAGTCAAAGTTCCTGATCAAAGACACTCTGAGATTTTAGGTCTCATCAAAAGAGGCTGCTTTCAAGAAATTTTGATGCAGACCTGACATAAAGCAGGTATGATGATCTGGTAAATTCTTAGGTTCTGGCTGTTCACTGCAACTGTCCTATATATACACAGGTATGGGGGGGATTGGGGATTGACATGTCTATTGGCCTCCCTCTATCCTCCAATATATACATACACACAGTACATAAGAATTCTTAAGGTATTATTACATATCTTTAATATCACCTGTCTGTCACTCACACTCACACATTTTTCCCCATCTTAGGGAAATGAGATTTGGAGTTTAATGATAGTTTATTACATTCACTTTGTTCTTATTAAGAACAATCTGTACCTTTTGTATTTTTTTACCATGAAAAGGATCATCACTTCCTAAAATTTCATATCTGCTCTGCATTTACAAATTTCCAATAATATCTCCAGTTTTCTGTAGCTGAGGATATGAATGCTTGAAAGACTAAAGGTAACCATAATAGTTCACATTTAAAAAAAAGGATTATGAAATGCTTTGTTCAAAACAACCAAGTGAGGTGGGTTTATGCATATTATTATCTGCATGGGGATCCAAGAGTTTTAAGTCCTGCATGGTCACATAATGAATCAGTGTCAGATCCAGGATGCTTACCCAGATCCCCAACTCCTGGATCCAATGCTCTTTCTGCCACAGGAAAGACAACAGGAATTGTATGTTCGTCTTTTTCCTTTTAGGTGTAGATGGGGAATCTAATAGTGCATTCAATGAACAGTGTACAGAATAAGCAAATGCAAAGATATGGGAAAGGGTGGGAGAAGTCAGAGGATTCATGAGTTTAGCAAGAACACTGAAGATGTGAAGGGTAGTAGTGGAATAGAAATCTCAAAAGATACAAGATTGGAAGCAGATGAAGGAGTGCCATAAAAGCCTGGGGGAGGAGTCTACACCTTATTCATTAGGTGACCAGGAACCTTCAATGGTTTTTGATCAGATAAGGATACAGACAAGACTTGTGAGTTCATTGTTATGGGGACCTAGGGAGATCCCAGGGGAGGTAACTTCTTCTGTCTACCAGCTCTTTAAATGCAGGCAGGTCTCTTCTCTGGAATCTATATTCTTAGGGAGTTTCCCAGAGCACTATGAAATGAAAAAAAACTTGCTCAGGGTCACTTAGCTGGTATATATCAAGTGGGACTTGGACCCAGGCCTTCCTGACTCCAAGACTAGTTCTTTTTCCTTTGTTCTAAGTCTCTCAGAATGTTTAAAACAAACAAAGGGGAAAAAAGAGATCTTGGTGAGGTGTTAACATTTATGGAAGCACTCTATAGAGTCTGTGTTAATTTGTTATTCTAGTCACAAAAGATTGAGCACTGAATTTGGCATTAGGAACACTTCAGTTGAAATCCTGCTTCAGACACTTACTAACTGTGTGACCTTGGGCAAGTCACTTAACCTTAGTAAACATAGTCTTAGTTTCCTCATTTGTAAAGTAGATATAATAATAGCACCTATTTCATAGGGGTGTTGTAAGGAATTGATGAGATAACACATATAAACCTTGAAGAGTTATATTTCATGCTAGCTTTTTATTACTTTGACTACCACCGTCACCACCACCACCACCACCACTACTATTATTATTATTATCATAATCATTGATATGTTCTCCCATCCAAGAATCCATTTGTTTCTTCATAGGTTTTTAATCCTGTATATTACATACTCCCTAGAGTTCTTCAAAATTCCTTAATTATTATGAATTCATTTTCACATGTTTTTTAATGATAAAAGTTGAAATGCTTGAAACATAAATCTTAGAAAGTGTTTACTAGTCAGTGAAGTGGATTGAGTGACAAAGCTGGAGTCAGGTAAACCTGAGTTCAAATGTGACCTCCCTCTGACACTTATTAGCCATGTAGCCCTGAGCAAGTCACTTAACCACTGTTTGCCCCACTTTCTTCACATATAAAATATGGACAATAGCACCTACCACAAGAGTTTTTGTGAAGACCAAATGAAATCATAATTGTAGTGATTAGAACAATTCCTTACCCATAGTAGGTGCTATATAAATGTTGGCTATTACCAAAGAAAAGACAACTGTCAGAATGTAATGCTCTATAGCCATAGGGCAAAAGAGACCAAGAACTCTCAACAAAGAGCACAGTCACAAGTTGTTTCTCACAAAACAGTGATAACATTGCTTTTAGAAGTGATTTCACTAATGAGGAGGGGATGGTTTTCATATTTACCTGGAGAGGCTTATACAAACTGATGCTGAGTGAGAAGAGTAGAACCAGGAGAAATTTGTATACAATCACAGACACAACATATGTGTGATGACCAACTATGACAGACTGGACTCTTCTCATCAATGAAGTGATATAAGTCAATCCCAAAAGACTCATGAAGGAGAGAAATGCGACATCCAGAGAAATAAGTAGAAAGATCTGAGCTTGAATCCTGATGGAAGCAAACTACTTGATCTTTTTCTTTTCATTGTTTGGTTTTATTTCCTCTTTACCATTTTTCATCCCATCTAGTACAATATGCCTTTGTAATTGGACTAATGTCTAATATGAAAGTATTTGCAGATCCTATACTGGACTATATGCTGTCGTGGGGTGTGGGGGGAGGGAGGTAAGGGAAATTTGAAACTCAAGGAACTATGGAATGGAATATCGTAAACTAAAAATAAACAAATAAAAAAAAGAAGTGATTTCACTTCTCTTGGTGTTGGTTTTATTGATCAATAAAATGGGGATAGTCATTCTTGCTCTACCTACCTCATAGTGAGTCAAAAGATGGGGACTTCAATTTCAGCTGATAGGATCTGAGTCATCTTGGGCAAATGACTTCAGCAGACTAATTGAATTCCAAATATATTTATTAAGTACCCATGATATGGAAGGTATTGTGTTAAGTGTAGAAGATACAAAAATGAAAGTCATAGAGTTTACATTCTACTGGAGATGTGGGCAGAAATACACACACACACACACACACACACACACACATACACACACACACCCTTTTGTGTAAGATAAAGACATTTAGGCTAGATGATAGAAGAATTAAATAGATCTTGAAGGGGTGGAAGGACCAGACCCAAAGACTGATACCAACCTTGAAGGAGATCTCTAGTGAAGAAATCTGGTAGAGTAGAAAGAATATTAGTTTTGATGTAATAAGACCTAGGTTCAAATCTCGGCTCTTCCACTTCCTACCTGTGTGGCCTTAGGCATGTCATGTAATGACCCAGGCCTTAGCTTCCTCATCCATAAAAAGAAGAGATTGAAAAAGATCTCTACACCCCCCTCCCCCAATCAAGATCTTTTCAGCTCCAGATCTATGATACTATGATCTCTTTCTAGTCAACAATTTCTGCCAGTGATTTAAATAGCTGAATATAGTCAGGTTAACTAAATGGGTAGATGAGAGGAAGCTGGGTGAAATGTATTTGCACATTAGATGGAGGGTCAGAGAAGGGCACACAGTTTCCTTTTAAGTGTCAATTTTCTTTTTAACCTCATTACAATGAGTAGACTTCTTAAGCTATTCTCTAATATTTCTGTAATTCTCTTCTCACTTCATTAACATCAAGCTCTATACAGTCAGTCTCCTTAATATTTCTTTCAATTTATTTATGAGGTACACAAGAAACCATGTTCAATACTTGAGATGCAAAGTACAAAATTAAATAGTCCTTTTCCTCAAGAAGCTTATATTCTACTGTGAGATCCAATCTGGCTTCGGCCTGATTTTCTAACTTCATTTCATATCAGTTTCATTTACACACTCTGCCTTCTACACAAATTGGACCATTAGTTCTTCCCCCAAACATACATAGGAGCAGCTAGGTGGCACAGTGGATAGAGTACTGGAACTGGAATTAGGAAACTCACATTCCTGAGTTCAAATATGGCCCCAGACATGTACTAGCTGTGTGGCCCTAGGCAAGTCATTTAACCCTGTTTGCCTCAGTTTTCTCATCTGTAAAATAAACTGGAGAAGGAAATGACAAACCACTCCAGTATCTTTGCCAAGAAAACCCCAAATAGGGTCATGCAGAGTCAGACATGATTAAAAATGACTGAACACATTCTCATTCATTCTCTCTCTCTCTCTCTCTCTCTCTCTCTCTCTCTCTCACCCACCTTTTCTTCATAATATATTTTGAGCATGATGAGTCCCAATTTACTCATCTGTAAAATGAAGTAGGTTTGGCTAGATGATCTCTGTGGTCCATTTTGGCACTAAACTTATTATCTTTTGGCAGTTAGGATCAAGTGAAATAAGTATGTAAAGCATATAAAACCCTCTAAGGCCCTCTATCCATGTCACCTATTATTTCATATGTGCTAGCCAAGCTTCTCCAGTAGATGCCTTCCTAGATAGCAAAGAACAGTGGTTGCTCTGTTTGGCAGCATGACAGTTGTAGCCTCTAGGTTGGTATATATTCCTCAATAGCCAGACATATATACAAACACTAAAGAATCATGGAATAACTGACATAGTATGGATTGAGACCTCCAACTAGGATTTAAAACTAAAGACACTGCTTTGGAAAACCATTTGGAGTGTAACTTTTGGTCAAATCAATTAAGTAATACATAAACTTTGGCTCAGTAAGAAACACATGTCTCTGGCCAAGTATTTATCATATAGACAGACCATACTGATTGCTTAGATGGAAAATTGTTGCTGATGCAGGGTGCAGTTTACCTAATCAACATGGTACTGGGCATGTAAACACAGCCTTGTGCTCGTTGGCAGATGGAAATTTTCCAGAATCACATTTGTTTTATTATTAGATGTATAGTTTCAATTTCCTTTCCTCATTACCCTCTGTGTTCTCAAATTAGAATGTTTAAAAATAGCAAATACTTAAACACAGTTTTAAGTTTTGCTTTTTACCTTAAGAGTATTCCATTGAGATTTGTTAGATAGACAAGGTTTGGAACTTGAAGCATATGTACAGATAGGAATAATCTTGGCAGCTTTCTTTCACTTTTACTATGCTTAGTAACATAAGCACAGATTAAAAAAAATACTGAAAAAATATGGTTGAAATAAAAGCTCAGATATCAAAATGTGCAGACCTCATTTTTGAAACCTGTATATTATTTCCTTTTGGAATCAAAATCAATTGCAGAACCTATCTAAAATGGACTAAATGTTGTCATGTAATCAGTGGCAGCCCTGAAATAATAACAGCCTTGGCTGCTGGTGCAGCATTATTAAATGGCACACATATTTGCATTTTAAAATAGATCAGCTGAAAGAGTTCTTCATCTTACTGCCAAGATTTAAGGCTTAAATTGGAGTTTTCTTCTTTTTTATGCACTGACCATATTATGAAGAGTTCTGTGACCATCATATGCTACAAGGGAAGTCTGGAAACATTCCTTCAAGTCTGTCAAAGTAAATCATGCACAGAAAAAAATAGTGATTGCTGAGTTTTTTTTTTTATTTTTTGTTGTTTGTTGTTTTAGATTGATGAGGAAATTACTCCCTGGAAAGAAGTAGGGCACTATGAGAATATGCATATTTCTCGAATAATTTCCAAAATGTATGTAGGAGTTGTTTATCCACTTAATCAGATGTCATATTTATGTTAAAATTCTTAAATGCACTGCAGTTTCTAGCTTCAGGACTTGTATTTGTATTTAGCTCAGTATTTCACATATTAAAATGCAGAAGTACACTTTTTTATATTGCTTTCCATGATAACCTTAAATCCCTAATACATTACAGGGTGCCATCTATATGATGACAGCTAACCAAATGAATATTGAAAAATTCAATCATTTGGGTGTTTCCAATATTGGGAGTTTAGGTGACATGTAGATAAAACATAAGTGATCGAATTTTTCACTTTTGTTTTAGTTGATTTTATTTTTTTTGGGGGGAGGGGTGCATCTTATACACATAACTATAAAAAAATGTTGTTAAAGGAGAGAGACCTTCAGAAAGAATGATTGGTTACAACTATCCTGAAAGATAAGATGCACTTCATCTTTTGTATAACTGTTGGCTATAAATTCAGTTATAAATGCTTTATAGCTGAATAGGAACCCATGGTATAGCACATGTATATATACAACATAACTCATATAACACAGCAACATTAATGTCACTTTCCTAGTTTCCATCCAAAAAAAAAGGCTCACAAAAATACTCTGGCATAATTTTACAAAATCCTATGAAATTAGCACATCCCAGTAAATTCCCACTCATTTAGATTATTCATAAATGAATCTAGATATTAAGGAAAGTGGGTTAGAGAAAGATAGTATTCAAAACAAAATTCCACAGTCTCTAAATGACATCCACATTTTTTATTTAAAATGCTTTACAAGCCTATGTGACTTAGAAACTATATCTTAGCTTGTAAATAAATTAAAGACATTTATCATTAAAAAAAATCTATTATACATACCTTATTAGCTTTGTATCTCAGCTGAGGCAAGTTATATTATATTTATAGAATTTTCTCAGGACACAATTCTATTCTAACCCTTTTATTCCAAGGAATAGCAAAACTATATATTATAGTTGTTTTTTTATGAGAAAAGTCAAATAAAAATATACTAGAGCATTTGCATATATTCCAATGTGCTGCCAAAACCTGCATTAATTTCCATTGGTGTCCATTAATTTGATAAATGTTTTGTCATTTGCAACACTTCTACTGTCAAAACAAGTTAATTATATCTTTCTGACATTCTTCACAATCATTTTAAGTTGGGGGGAGGTAAGTATCATTTGCTTCAATGAACGTTAAATATTGCCTACCAAAAACTTGGGGGTTACAAGATGTGAATAATAAGCTTCTGATCATATGAAGTTCTTTCTATGGGAACAATGGTGAGATTTATTTCCCAGAAATGTTCTATAGAAGGAATCCTGTGAATAGCTAAAATTGTACATACCTGCATAATCTGTTCTCGCAAAATGCCCATCTTCAGATTTAGTAGTGGTGGTGGTATTATCTATGATAAAGAACATAGATAAAAATGAGAATTGACTGAGTATGTTGGATGGTTATCTGATTTTTAAAATTAAATTTTTTTCTATGGCAATATCTTTGTAAAATCAAGGTATTTTTTGTGACTATAATATCAAACAGACTTTCAGTGTTTATCTCTGTTTAAACATGAGTAAAAAAAATAAAAGAAATTTTAGAGGATGATAATTTTAAAAGATTTTCTCAGGTCTATAAAGAAGATATACAATGATGTCTGAAACTAGTTGTACTGTTTTTTTAAGTAAAATGTAAAGAAAATGCTGGATTTTAAGAAAAAGATTAGTAAAAAACCCCTTTTTTAAAAACTCATAACAAATAGTGTTGAATTTATTTTACTGAATCAGTCCATAGAAAATGTCATGATATTATGACCTTAACTTGAATGCTATCAAAATGATTTTCATAATGAATTAAAAATTTTTTCCTGAAATAACTATTTAGACTTTTTCCAGTTTCATTGAATGTAGAATTTAGTTAATAAATATTTGCTGATATGAATTGAATTGTATTGAATTTCTCAGGGAAATATTAGTCTATGATATTGAAAAAATAAATGTGTGTTCCTGAAACTATGAAAATCTAGTTCACATCACATAAGGAAAGATGCCCGTTGCTATAGATATGATCCCAGGTCTCTAAAATAGAGATCATCCCTACTATTCTAGATTGTATTTTGTACATTAAATTAGAAGTATCTTTTGCAAATGTAAGAGTTGCTTAAAAATAAAGTATCTCTTCTTCTTATTTCTGCTCAAAGATCGAAAATGTCTTTAAAATGAATTTTGGTAGAAGCATTACCTTGACATCGACCCAAAGACATGACTTCAATCTTCTCTTGTTTCTGGCATGACGCCTCTTTGATTTGACATGCATTATCATAAGATTTCCCATCAGACGCACAAAGGGGATTGAAGTTGGTTTGAGAGCAGTCAATGTTGCACACGCACCTATAAGAAAAGAACAATAAGGCTGTTACCACATTACAAACAAACAAACAAATCCAAAAAGTAAGGACATTTTTGCCACATTGCTCAAATGAATACTGATAAAATTACAAAGGAATTTTCTGACTATACTCTTGACTTTTCGGCGATGAAAATGAAGAACCAAAGTAAAAGGAGTCAAAGAACAGAATGAAGTCTTTTAAAAGGGGGGGGAGGGAGAGAAAATCATTAAAATAATACCCTTACAAAGTTTTAATATATACTTAAAGACCCCATGGTAGCACCTGTAGAATTGGATGGGAATAAGGTAGAAATAAAACCCTGTATCTGAATTCCTTAAGAGAAATCACGCTCTTTTTAACCTTTCCTTAATCAGATACAATTGGGCAAATTTAAGCTCCAGACAAATTGCTAATACTAATAGGAGAAAGCAAAAAACCCCCAAAAAACAAACAAAAAAAACAAAAAAAAAAAAGAAAGGAAGGAAGAAAGGAAGAAAGAAAGGTTACTTATATAGAATGAAATTCAATATTCTTATTTAAAGAGAAGAAATATACCATCAGGCATTTAACAGAATTTGTGCTACTCTGGTTATTATCTAATTTTTAAGGGCAAACAAAACATGACTATTTGATAGTTCAGTTCAGTCTTTTTTTTTTCCTCCCTGGATGTTTTGTTACTGAGTTCCTGCATATGTTCACGCTATGTCTACCCTTGAATGTAACCTCTATAAGAGCAAGGGAAAAAGCCCTGCTCACATTAAAGTTAGTTAATTTGGTCTCTCCAATGACATTGTAAGTTGTTTTCCAGAGTGGTATAAATACTTCTTTTATTCCCTTCAGCAGAGTGCTGGGAAAATAGAAGGGGAATCAGTAAACACAGCTAAATGGTACATTGAATGGAGCACTTGGCCTAGAGTCTGATAGACTAGATTCTAATTGGTCTCAGACACTTATTAGCTGAGGTAACCTGGATAGGTCTGTCTGCCTCAGTTTCCTCAACCATGGAATGGAGATCATAATAGCACTCATCTCCTGGGGTTATTGTGAGGATCAAATGAGCATATTTCTGAGGTGTTTAGCACCTGATACATAGAAGCTGCTAAATAAATGTTTCCTTCCTTCTAGCTTGATTCAATTCAGCACACATTTATTAAACATGGTGTGGTGGATAGGGGTTCAGTTTTTTATCAAGAAGCCTTGGGTTCCAGTCTTCTATCTAATACATATTAACCACTGACCACGGGCAAAGTCTTTTAACTTCTCAGTGCCGGAGGCAACTCTCTTAGACTATAAAATAGGAATGAGTTGTGGATTTGCATAGGTGGAGGGAATTTCCATACCTAGATTCCTTGTACTTATGAAAGTACTGTTCCTTACTCCTCTGCCCTCCCTATCCTTACCTTAATATACTAGACACTGTCCTAATCTCCAGGGGATATAAAGATAAATATAGCATAGTGCTTTATATCAAAGCAACTTCTATTCTAGATGAAAAGATATGATACACAATTAGCTGCAACACAAAAGGGATATGCTAAATATTGAGAAACAGCACAACAATGCTATCTGAAATTTGAGGAGAGATTATTTTTTACTGGGTTTCAGGGCAGAGGGTAGAGGTCACCTGTGGCCTAGAGGCTGCAGGTTTCCTACCCCTGTGATAGCATTTCATTAGACTGAGATAGAGAATGCGGTGGTGCATTCAAGGCCTAGTGGACAGAATGAACAAATGCAAAGAAGTAGGGAAAGGGTGGCATAAATTCCGGGAGCCATTAAGTTTGGAAGCAGGAACAAGGGTGGAACCAGATAATGGAATACCTTGAATACCATGGTGAAGGAAACTGTACCTTATTTAGCAGGAATAAGGAACCATTAAAGTTTTTTGAACAAATAAAGATAGGGAGTAGACCTGGGAATTCACTGATATAGGGGAAAGTGAACTCCCAGGTGAGGTGGCTACTCCTTTTGTCAGTCTGCTTCTGACACTGGGATATGGCACCTTTTCTGCAATTTGTAAACTTAGAGATACCCAGAGCACTAAGAGGTAAAGAAACTTGACCAATGTAACTCAACCAACATGTACTAGATGCAGGGTTTCTGGTTCCAAGACTAGATCTCTATTCATTAGACCACAAGGGCTCTCTTTTGTGCCTATTACTAACATAACCAAAGCCATATGCTAGGAAAACTACATTTGTAATGGTATGTAGGGCAGATAGGAGAAGACAGAAATTATAGGCATAGAAACTAACTAGGAAATGAGCAAGAATCTTTTAATACAATAATGCCTGGTACAAAGTACCCTGAATAATTGCTTTGAGAATGATAGATATGAGGCTACCACAATAGTCCAGGTGATATGTAATAAACTTCTGAAATGGGCATTGGGAATGGAAATGAAACTGTGCATGCAGATTGAGCCACATGGTCTTGAAATCTGATTAAATATTAAATATGGGGATTGGGGAAAGGGAAGGGTCAAAGCAGACAATGAGGTCTGAACCTTAAGGGACTGAGAATTATAGCTATTTCTAAGGTACTATTAACAAAAAGAAGCAAGTCTGAAGAAGACCAGATTTGGGAGGAGGGGGCAGCTAGATAGTGTAGTGGAGAGATGGCTAGCCTAAAGTCAGAAAGACCTGAGCTTAAATCCAGCCTCAGATACTTCCTAGTTTGTGACCCTGGGCAAGTCACTTAACCCTGTTTGCCTCATCTATAAAATGAGCAGGAGAAGGAAATGGCAAATCACTCCAGTATCTTTGCCAAGAAAACCCCAATGGGGTCACAGAGAATCAGACATGATTGAAAATGACTGAAAAACTGCAAAAGCTTAGTCGATTGAAGAGTATGGAAAAGAAAATAGAGCACTGAGATAATTATCTAGTAAAGTAAAAAAAAAGTTTTACTCAAATCATATGCATCTGTAAAATGAAAGTAATTATGGTCTCTGTCAGATAAAATGGAAAGAGAACTGGATTTAATTCAGAATAGTAGGTGAGTTCAAATTCCCAGCATGGCTACGTACTATGTATAACCTTCATCTCTCTGGGCTTCAACTTTCTTCACTTGTAAAAGAAGGAGGATGAGACCAATGATCTCTAAAGAACAATCTACCTCTAAATGCATATGATTTTATGATTTCAATCTAATTCATAAGATTAGTTTGATTCACCATTCACTTTTGTACTTAGGCCAGAAGTGAGGAAAGGAATAAGAAGTTTTAGTCAAAGGTGGTCTTTTTGCAACCATTTAAAAAGGCAAGTTGGTGCAAAAGAGCGACTTTATCTACAGACTTAATCTATCCCATTCTTTGAGAAGGAAGCAGTTCTCACCTTTCTGGAATGTGGTACTACTTAAGATGATATCTGTGGACGAGGAATTTGCAGATAAATACATAAAGCAGCACTTTGAAGTAAACCATCTTCAATTTCTTTGCTTCCAGGTGTTTAGAGATTTTTATCTTAGAATCACCCCCAAGCACATATCAACCAGAAGCAAATGAATTGAAAGAACATATCTTCACATATCAGTCTAAGGAGGGAATGAGATAAGATATGGGAAGGATCTCCCAAAACAATGGAGAGTTCAGACAAATTTGAAAAAGATACAATGACAATGAAGGTACAAATGGATATAACAAACAAAAGCTATCTGGGGAGAGAGGGAGAGAAAATTCAGCTGAATCTAATTGACCAGAATCAACAGGTCCAAATTTTAAAAATTCACTTAAATATGTTTAAGGGGCATAGCTGAAAATTTGAAAGGAAGCATAGATACTGTGAGTAAGGAAGGGAATCACAAAGATTTCTTAATTGAATCAACCAGAGTTATTGATTATTTCACATTAAGTGTGAATACAGCTTAGACATCTTAATTTAGTCAATCAACTAATCATACTTAAAATAGTTATATTAAGCAGATGAGAATATCCCTATAGAATCAATCGATCAATCAATGAAGGTTGTCTTCTGGTTATAATGTGAATTCCTTAAAGACAGGCACTGCCTTTCTGCCTTTCTTGGTATATCTAGTGCTTAACACTGTGCCTGAAATATATTGTTGTTGTATCAATTCAGTTCGGTCAGACTCTTCATGACTCATTTGGGTTTTTTCCCCTTGGTGAAGATACTGGAATGGTTTGTCATTTCCTTCTCCAGCTCCTTTTACAGATGAGGAACTGAAGCAACAGGGTTAAGTCACTTGCTCAGGGTCACCTAGCTAGTAAGTGTCTGAGGCCAAATTTGAACTCAGGAAAATCAGTCTTTCAGACTTCAGACCTGGTATTCTATCCACTGTGCTACCAAGCTGCCCATGTTTGAAATATAGTTAGTGCTTAATGAATGTTTGTTAACTGACTGACTGTTAGTCTGGATGTGAAAAGGCCTTGATCGCTTTTGAAAGAGAAAGCCATTGTATGGAATGGTGAGACATTGACAGAAGGAATAATCAGGTTGGTCAAAGAGACTCAGACTCTGTGGGGTTCAGTTAGACTCTGTGGGGTTTGTTATCTTCAGCTTTCTTTCTAAGCATCAACTCAATCTGACCTTTAATATTCCTAATACTTTTCTTATAAGTCTGTCATGATTGCACCTAATTTGCATTCATATGTCTAATTCTATAGGTCTGATACTGTAAAGGAAACTATAAATGTGGAAGGTTCACAAAATTTTGGACTTCTCACTGGAGTCCTAGTGGTATCTAGGCACATAGCTGATAATAGAAAGCCACCCCAAGTCTAGTAAGAATTTTATGAGTACCTCAGAAAAGGGAGGAAAAAGGACTTTCAGCAGCTAGAAGCAGTGAGCTTGCCACCCATGCTCTAAGCCTGATTCTACTTTTTCCTAGACTCTGTATAACACTTTGTGGGAAATTTTGTCACAGACTTTAGGATATGGATGTTTTGTACCAACTGTTCTTACTACATACCCTTATTAAATACCCTTTTCTAAAATCTAATTAAGTCTGCCTAACTGATATCAATTGTTAATTAATGGTGAAAGGCACCTGAATGGGGACTTGTGAGCTACAACTCTAGAAAATCACTCTCTAAGCCCTAGGGGTTACCCCTAGAACCTTTATTGTAGATATAGTCTTTTCCTTCTAAGGATTCAATCTGCCAGTGTGAGTAGGAGGGTAGAAGAATAGCACCAGAGCACATGCTACATGTATATTTGTGTAGACTACACTTAATCATTTGATTCACCTGAATTTGTTAGTCTCTTGCAGACAAATTTTCCCTGGGGCTTTGCTAAGAAACAATGAATGTGCTTCCCTTTCACTTCTCTGTCTTGGGGCTGTGATTCCTCTGTGACCATTCAACTTACTGTCCTAGTGTCTTAGACAGTACACTGATATAGCTGGTGGATTCATGATAATTAAGTCCCTTTCCATATAGTTCACAAAGGAACAATGGAATCATCGAGCTGAAGAGAGTATGTGGGCAATTATTAAACACTTTCAATGATGGCTCTGAGATGGTGGAATGAGTAGTCAAGGGATATTGAAATTTCCTCATGTGGAAATTTTAAATAAAAGTCAAAGCAGCCATCTAACTAGAATGGCTTGAGAATTATTCTATTTGGGGATAGGGAAATGGGGTATATGGTTGTTACTTCTCCTACCATCTACTCCTTAGTTTTTTTGTAAAACATGAGACCTAATGACTTCAGATGCTGATACAAAAATGCACAAACAATGCTTAACATCATGGTGAATAGACACTGAGTGAAGTGAATGTGATCTATGAGAATCTTTGATCTCTGACCAGATGTGATTCATTGCAGGAATATGGCTCTGGAAGAGACTACATTATTTAGAAGAAAGATATTTTAAAAAGTAGAGTAGTTTGGTTCATAGATTTAGAGATGGAAAGTACCATAATGATCAGTGATCATCAAGTTCAACCTCTTCATTTTGTAGGTGAGGAAACTGAATTCCAGAAAAGTCATACAGGTAGCACATTGCAGAGAAAAGACTTGAACCCACAGCCTTTAACTCCAAGTAAAGTGTTCCCCCCCTTCTCCCATTATACCATGTGGTGGGGGGAGGGGAACTATCATGGTATATTAAGAAGATGTACTCAGGAAGGAATACAAGAACCACAGGGAAGATTCATGATATAGGACATTTGGATGAAAATCAGCAGAGGCAGAAGCAATACTATAGACCACTTGAACAAAAGGAGGAACTAGATAAGATTAGGATATAGACAGAGGATGTAGGTTAGATATAGATATAGATTAGGACACAGGCAGAGATGAGATATAGCTATGATGGGAGCTTCCATTTATCCAAACATACGCTGGGTCTCTCTTCCCAACACAGAGCATCTAATAATTTCCTGGACTGTTTTGTTGAAAAAAATCGTATTTCAAAAAGGTAGAGAAATAAGCTATTCTTGACCTCATTTTTACCAAGCAAGAGGAACTAGCAAGTGAAATAGAAATGAGGGGAACCTTGTTGGGAAAGTGATCACTCTAAGTGAAGGAGTGGAAAACTGGGTATAGCTTAGGTTTTGGGCTAAAGTTTCCAAAGGGTGAAAAGAAAAGATAGGCAGGAACCCGGAGCTTAAAACTCTATAGGAGAATTCAGTGTAGAATACATAGGAAAGTTAGAAGGATGAAATCCGGAAGATGCAAAGCAAAAAAATTAACAAGGAGGAAAAAGCGAAGTTGCATGAAGAGACAATCATTGATGTACAGGAAACTTACTGAGAAATTCAATTTTAAAAGGACACAAAGTGGGGCAGCTAGGTGGCGCAGTGAATAGAGCGTCAGCCCTGGAGTCAGAAGGACCTGAGTTCAGATCCGGCCTCAGACACTTAACACACACAAACAAAAACCTAGCTGTGTGACCTTGGGCAAGTTACTTAACCCCAATTGCCCTCCAAAAAGCAAAAAAAAATGAAAAGGACATGAAGTAGATGGAATCAAGGACAAGTTAGGATGAACACAAGATCCTGACAGAATTATAAGAAAAGAATCAGGAGTGTTAAAGGGCAGAATGAGCTGATGCTTAGAAAGAGAGCTGAAGACAACAAAAAGACTTTTTTTTCACATTAACAAAAGGGAGCATAAAAGGTGAGTAAGGAAAGAGGCAGGGCTGCTACTTGGAGTGGGTAGAATGCTTGCAGAGAGGAGGCAAAGTTGTTCACATCTTATTTTCCTTCTATGCTTTCTGCGAAGAAGAATGACCTTTGAAAGTATAGGAAAAAAGCTGGCAAAGAGGGAGTCAAATTCTAGATAAATACAGGGATACTATAAGATGAATTGCATTCACCTGGCTCAGGGTGATAAAAGACTAAAACATAGGAATATTGAACCATTGTCAGCAATCTTTGAAAGACCATGGAGAACAGGAGAGGTGCCATAGAACTAGAGAAGGTTAAGTCTCCTAACTTTCAAAAAAAGTGACAAGGATAGAATCGGCCAGTGGGGCTGATTTTGATTGCTGGTTAAATTTTAGAAAATATTCTTAAAAGGATGATTAGGATGTACATAGAAAAGGAAGTCATAGTAACAAATGGTCAATGTGACTTTATTAATAACAAGAGATATCAGATTCATGTAATTTCTTTTAATAACAATTACTAGACTAATAGATGTTGGGAAAATTGTAGTTATATCTTATCCAAATTTCAGCAAAGGCATTTGAAATGCTTTGTTTGAATTATTGTGGAGAGATATGGGTTAGACATTAGCAAAGTTAGGTGTATTTGGAATTGATTTAATTGCCAGGATCAAACAAAAATTATTAATGATTTGAAGATCTATATTGTAATATGTGAAGAATCTGAAACCCAGGGTAACTCCACCCTACTTATGGATCTCAGTTGTAGCCTCTAGTAGAATATTAATTCCTTGAAATGACTTTAATTTTTGGCTCTTTATCCCCAGAAAATAGCTTGCATCCCCCAAATAGGGCTTGCACATAGTAGGCACATATTAAATGTTTGTTGAATGTAATAGAATTTTCTCTTAGCTTCTGTATTTACAGATCAAAGAACCCTCATTTAAAAAAATGTCTAGCCAAGAGGGCTCATGGGTCAACAGAGAGTGGATGAAAAATATACTTTGCATTCAATGACCAGCATCTGGATGGAGAATCCATTAATCTATCAACATATATCTTGGACAAGCATTGCAAATGGACTCTCAGCTGGTCTCAGAATTAAATAGGAAGAGTAGAGTAGGATGAATTTCATTTAGGGAATTAAGTGGCACTTTCAATGAGTACAAGCTGCTCACTGTTTAAAATGCCCATCATTTTAATACCACTATTATTCTTCTAATGCTATATGACTATGCATAAAGAAATACCATAATCTCAGAAGAATCAAAATTGTAGGTGACCCAAATAAAATCAGAGAGACATATAGTGGAAGTAAATAGAATGTGACTGGTAACCAGATATGACTTAACTCATGAGAAATAGCATGACAGACATGTGTGTTACTGAAAAGGTCATACAAAAAGAGTGAGGTATAAACAACGGACAGCCCAAATACTATCTTGCAAAAAAAGCACACTGGATAGATTGCCTGTGTAGGATTTACGGGACAGCATGGCCAAGAATTGCACAGGATAAGAGGATACAATTTTATAGTCTGCTCAAGGGAGTACCCTAGAATCAAAGAATTTCCTATTTCTATCTAAAGAAGACCATCTGATCCATCTAAAGAAGAATGCTTTCAAAATTTCCAGTAGGTGATTATCCAGAATTCACCTGAAGGCCTCTAGTGATGGGGAACCACTACCTCTTAAATTAGTCTGTCACACTTTTGGAGAGATAAAATCAAATGTTCTGCAATTTCTGATTATTATTCCTACTTATGCCCTTAGAGACCAAGAAGAACAAAGCTAATTTTTAAATCTATATTAAATCATTCAAATATTTGAGGTCTGATAGCATGTCATTCTTAGCTCTTTTATTTTTCAGGTTGTTTCCCCAATTCTTTCAACTGATTCTATGTGACACAGACCCAAGACCCTTCACCCTCATGGTCACCCTCTTCTTGACATAGTTCAGCTTGTCATTCTCCTTAGAATGCTGTGCCTAAAACTGAAAATAATACTCCAGATGTGGCTTGATGAGGTAAGAGCACACTGAGAATATAGTTTCTGGTCAATATGCCTAAGGAAACATCAAGTTTTGGGACTCACCTATCTTATTAATTAATTGTGTGTGTGTGTGTGTGTGTGTGTGTGCGCGCGCATGTGCGTGTGCAAATATGTTACTTTAAATTTTTCAGAGTTTATGCATATTTTATTATATTATCTCACTTTTAACTCATATTATACTTATGGTTGACTAAACTCTTAAACCTTATTTTTAGCTGAACTAGCATTGAGTCATGACTCTTCCATTTTGAATTTGTGAAGCTGATTTAAAAAAAAAAACCCTAGATATAGGACTTTGCATTTATTCCTATTAAATTTCTTTCTATTATATTTGTCTCATCATTCTAGCCTCTCAAGACCTTTTAAGATCTTGTCTAATGTCTTAGCTGCCTATCTTAGTTCTGTTTCTTCTACAAACTCAGGAAGCATGACATTTATGCCTGCATAAAAATCACTGATAAAATATGTTAAATGCAAGGGCCAAGGAGAAATTCCTGGAAAGATTAACTTGGGACATCTTTCCAAGGTGACGCTAAGCCATTGAGAATGTCAAATCAATCAATCCATACTAAAGAGATAATGGATGCATCGAAACATCAAAGAATTTGTGAAGTATTTGTTTACATTACTTGTGAGACATTCTGGCTTATTCTTGGAAGCAGGATGAGCCTTATACTACCTGGTAATGAATCAGTATTAATTGTCTAGAACAGGGATCTACAGATTGTTTTATCTACAATCCTTGGTTTAAAAAAACAAAACATTTTTCAATATCTTTCCATGTATAACATTAACTTTTAATTGTTCAGGATTTAGTAGATTTTAAATATATTATTTACTTAAGTATATTTTATCACTATGTGAAATAGATTTGGGGGCTTATTTAATCATAATAGGAAATGGGAAGGGGTGGTCATTCTCCTCCCATGCCCCTTCTCTAATTCCAATTTTGCTGCTCAATTTCTATTGAAGTTTTCTAAACTGTCTTTGAAATTTCTGAAAATCTGGCTCTCTCTCTCCCTGTGTGTGTGTGTGTGAGAGAGACAGAGAGAGAGAGACAGAGAGAGAGAGAGAGAGAGAGAGAGAGAGAGAGAGAGAGAGAGAGAGAGAGAGAGAGAGAGAGAATCTTAAAAGGATTGCAGGACTAGTTGTTATGCTTAGATAATGAGAGAATGATAGGAAATCAAAGTTGTATTGAGGAAGATTCTCTTCTGTCTTTGGATTACTTAAAGCCTGGAAACCAAGGGAGAATGTGTTGCCCATTAAATGACTGAAGTTTCCTTCCTCGTTTCATTATGGCTCCCATCTATATGTCCTGCACTATAGGAACTGGGACAAGAGGTTATCTGCTCCAGGTAGCATATCCCTACTGGCAATCTCAACAGCATTCCAGGTGGGAAATTTTAAGCTAGACTAGCCAGGAGAGTATGTAGTTTTGAAGATAGTCACATGTAGAATTTAAGATATAAACAAAATTTAGGCACAATCATGGCATTTCACTGCAATCAGCCATTAAAAAATGTAAATAGGGCTCTGATAAAAGGGTAATAGAATTGTTGTATACTATACAAGAGTGAAATTTCTGGTCATACAGCACTTTGGCAATTTATGGGAATTACTTTTTTTTTCTTTTAGCCTTCTATTTGGAATGAAAAGCAAAATTTCTTTTTAAAGGGAAAATATCCCATCTTGACTGCTTTTGGCAAATAACTATATTATTATTCATTCTGATTGGAGTAACTTGTTAATTATAGTATGTCACCAGTACTTTATGTGAACCAAGGGTTTTATTGCTTAGGACTACACAGATAATTTCAAGGACTTTTTTAAACCAACTATTTTAATTTTTTGACATTTTGATATGGCAGTTACATAGATCTTATTTCTTTTAAGCTGTAAAAGAGAAAAAAATCAGGCCCATTTGAAAACAATAATTTCTAGGGATCTGTATGTGAAAATGCTACCATTGGGAAACTCCTCAAAGAAAATTAACATTGACTGAAAACTTTAGCCATTTGAATTGAGAGGGGGGAAATGAGAAATAGCTGATGATTTTTAAGAACCCACTCGATGAAATAAAATACAATAATAATGGGTGGAAAAGGTGACATTCAAGACACTTCATAAGCTTTTAATTCTTTCTCATATTTCTGAAGTGCTATTTGCATTGTGCTGCGTTATTTTGGTGCTCCAAGCCCAGCCTGTAATGAGTTAAGTCCAGAGGTGAGAGGCTCTCCTGAATGGCCCAGAATGCCTCCTGTTCTTCTGGAGTGTTAGGATGCTAACCCTGTCAGGTAGCTAATTACTAATTCATATGTCTGGTTTGTGGTTGTCCTCTAATTTCATTAGATTTCGCTTCATTCATTAAACATGGCTGTCATTTATTCCTCTCCCAAGGTCCTTGATTTTGTGTCCCTTCAGTATTTTGACCATGTGACAAGGCCTAATCATTTAAAGAACTCCCAGCACTGCCGCAGTCAGGCAGCTTTTATGGTTTGTTTCGGAATTTGATTGTGATGTCCCCTGAGCCTGTCTATCTCTGGGGTGATTATGCAGGCATACTCCTGCCTGGTCAGTGAATGAGGTCAAAACTGCTGTTGGCACTCTCTCTCAGAACTATAATGGATGGTCTGGATTATATTAATAACAGTAAAACCTGGGTGTACCTCTATTCAAAGGACTCCAAACATTAAAGGGCAGTAAAGACCCCTTACTCATTAACCTTCACCTTACTCCCCAGAAAGTAGATTAAAATAAATATTTTCCTGTGTGCAAACGCAGACTGCCCTACTTTCTTACAGAGTTGTTATGTATAAAGATAAAACCAGGTATCAGATGTAAAGTGCTTTGAAGAGTTAAACATGCTATACAAATGATACAAAAGTCATAATTAAATGCTGAACTATAAAGGTCTTTCTTCAGTATTAAATGCAGTGAGCTTGTGTCTATCCAAGAGAAATATGACTTTCTGAAGTACCTGAGGTGGAAACATCTTGCAGGGCTGTCTAGGTTTGTGAAGGCTGATTTTTTTTTTTTTACACCAGTTACTATACTCACTGGGAATGTAGAGCTTTTTCATTTCTCCACCATTTTATTCAATGAGTACATATTGAGCAACTTCTATGTGCAAAGCACTGCTTAAAATAAAGAATAGTTGAAATAGTCCCTTCAAGAAGCTTATAAATGGTGCGGCTAGGTGGAGCAGTGAGTAGAGCCTCTCGGCCCTGGAGTCAAAAGGACCTGAGTTTGGATCCAGCCTCAGACACTTAACGCACAAACAAACAAAAAAAACCTAGCCGTGTGACCTTGGGCAAGTCACTTAACCCCAACTGCCCTCCAAAAAACAAAAACAAAAAAAAATTATGATCTCTTTGGGTAGATGAGATATGTTTATGTGCATGCACATTCACTAATGAAAAAAGTTAAATAATAGATTTTTACTGTTACATGGCAAACTGCTCCAGTATCTTTGCCAAGAATACCCCAAATGAGGTCATGAAGAGTTGGACATGACTGAACAATTAAACAACAGCAATCACAACCATTAAATAATATTTTCTGGTTATAACGTGCTCCATGCCATTTAGCTCACGTCACCCTCTAAACAGCCTATGAGACAGGCTGTACAAATATCGTTTTATCTTATAGATGAGGAAACTGAGGATTAGAGAAGATTTGCCCAAGGTCACTTGATGAATAAGTGTCAGAGCCAGAGCTAGATCCTCCAAGTGTCCATCAATCAATCATCATTTATTAAGCATTTACAGCGTGCTGAACACTGTGCTAGGTTGAGAGGATTACAAAGCCAAAATGTGAGACAATTCCTGTCCTCAAAGCTTTATTTTCTATGAACTCCAAATCCACTGCTCCTTCTATCCCATTGACTCTGAATAACCATAAAGTGAAAACAAATAGAATAGTGGTCACAAGGTATGATGTAGCAAATCAACAATAGGAACAGCAACTACTATGAAGCCAAAGGAAAGGTTAAAGTAGTTGTGGAAGGTTTCACAGAGAAAGTGGGACCTAAGAAAGATGGGTAAGATGTAAATATTTGGTAAATGGTGAGTGGAGGAGTTTGTATAGTTGGAAGGGCTATATAATCAGTGGGAATTAACGTTCAAATATTCTACTGGGATTAAATGTGAAGGATACTGAATTTCAGTCTAAGGAGTTAGAACTTTATTTTGTGTATAATAGGGATACATCAATGGTAATTGGTCAAGGAAATGATATAATGAAAGTGCTATCTTATGCAGATGAATCTGTTGGTAGCTTATTAGACAGATATAAAGGGGAATGAGTGGAGAGAGGCAAACTCACTGCCATTTTTAAGAGTGAGGTTGTACTAAGGTGGTATCAGTGGGAATAGAAAGGAAGAGATGCACATGAAAGGTGTTAGGAAGGTAAACCCAATAGAATTTAGTAGTAATTTAATAAATGTGAGGAAATTGAGTACCAGAGAGATTAAGTGATTTGCCCCAATTCAAACTGGTTGTTAGTCACAGAGGAAGGTTTTGGGTTTAGGGCCTTTGACTCTAGAGTGAGTAGTCTCTCTGCTCATTAGGAGAAAAGCTCATTATGAAAAGGCTAGCCACCCAGTGATTAAATCACCAGGTCATATTTTTTTTTGGTCATAACAATTATTTTGTTCTTTCTTTTGTGAAGCACATATTTACATTTTACTATTCCCAGGAAAACAATTGTTCTATTCAAATATATTTTAAGTATTTCAAAACAAAGTCCTCTTACACAGAACTTGTTCTCTTGTTCATAAGCTAAGATATAAAATAAATTAAAAAACTGAGTCCTACTGGGCAGTGCTTAATAATCACTAATGTTTTACAAAGCTTTAAAAACTGTATCAAATGTGGGAAAGAAAACAAATATAATAAAATTTAGAGGAGCTTTTCAAACAGAAAAAGTTCAAATATGAATCTTATGTGAGATTTGATTGAATTCTTGCATTATATTTTCCTTGTCTTGTATGTGGTGCTTAAGTCTTAAGAGTGTTTCAATGTTTTCTTTGCAAGAGTTTATTCTTCACTATCCAGTGAAGTTCCTATTGACTTTCCTAAGCCTTTGATAGGTTTTTGATGCACAGGTAGAGGAAATCCAAGCTCTAAGTAATAAAAGAAGCTTATTTGGTTCATCATTTCAACAGAAATTATTGACAGATGACAAAATGAAAACAACTAATTTCAGATGATTTGCTGACCTTTGATGTAAAGCAGTTCTCAAACTTTTTGGTCTCAGAACCCCTTTACACACATAAAAAATACTGAGGACCATAGAGAATTTTTGTTTATGTGGGCTAAAGCTATTCATATTACTGTATGAGAAATTAAAATGGGTAAATTCTTAAATATTTATTTAAAATAATAATGAACACATCATGTGTTAACATAACATTTTATGAAAAACAATTATTTTTTCTAAAAAAAATAAATTAGTGATACAAGTGGCATTGTTTTTACAAATTTTTGGAAATCTGTTTAATATTTGACAATAGGAGACAGCTAAATCCTCTTATCTGCTTCTGAATTCTATCTGTTGTTTTAGTTGAAGTATATAAAAAAATTCAGCCTCACATAGATATATAATTGAAAAAGGGAGGAGTATTTTAACAGATGAATAATTTTTTTTTTTTAAAGCAATTGGGGTTAAGTAACTTGCTCAAGGTTACACGGCTAGTCATTACTTATGCGTGGGTGCTCATTTTCTGAGGCCGGATCTGATCTCGGGTCATCCAAACTCCGAGGCCGGCACTCTTACTCACTGCACCACCTAGCCGCCCCTTTAGGGCAATTGGGGTTAAGTAACTTGCCCAAGGTTACACGGCTAGGTCTTTGTTTGTGTGGATTAAGTGTTGGAGGCCGGCTCCGAACTCAGGTCCTTCTGATTCCAGGGCCGGCGCTCTATTCACTGCGCCACCTAGCCGCCCCATAATTTCTTAATATTATTGTCAAGGGTCTTGGGGACCCTCAGGATTCTGCAGACTACCCTTTGAAAATTGCTGAGGTAAAGGAATGAGCATGAGGCTCTTTTTTAGTTTCTTTTTTAAAAAAACCATTTCTTGATTACTGTTTATTTATTATGTTGGGTTTGCACTTAGAGACTTTGTTACTTATGTTATCTCCCCACTGATGCATATAAAATTTTATGACATAATAATTTGGTATGAAAAATAAAGTATTGAGTAAATTATGTTGGCAATGAAATATCTCCATTCATAAATCATTTCCTGTACCAAATTACCTCCCTCTTCATGATTAGATGATCATTTATCTCTTACATGCTCATATTAAATGAATATGCAAATTCTAAGAAGATATTTAATTTAAAGTTGCTTTTCAAATCACACAACAATACATGCTATTACAATATGGTGTCTTAAATTTCATCTGCTGTATAATTTTTAAAAAGTAAAATACCTATGCGTTTGCTAAATCACTGAGCTTCATCAGGTGAAACCTCTTTTTCTCCCCCAATTGATGTTAATTTGTGAAAACTATCGTTAAACCAGAATTGCAGAATTGAAAACATGGCAGACTCTCAGAGGTCATCAAGGTCAACTTCTTTGTAACCAAGAGTCTCTATAAAATCCAATGACAGGAAGCATATTTCTTCTCAATTCAATTGATTCCCTTTTTGGATGGCTCGAATTTGTGATATTTTGCCTTATGTCAAGGTGAAATTTACCTTTCTGCAATTTTTATGTAGTGCTCCTAATATTAATTTTGGGGATCAAGAAGAAATAAATTATGAATTTCTTTTTTTTTTTGCATATAGCCTTCGCTGCTATCATGTTCCCAAGTCTTCCCCTTTTCAGGCTAAATATCTGTAGTTCAATCAGTTTTCCCTTGTACAGCATATAGTTTAACCCTTTCATGTTATGGGTTGCCCTTACTTGGATGCCTTCCAAATTGTCTATTTCTTTCCTAAAATGTGGTGACTGGACGTTAACATAGTGGTCTAGTTCAAATGATTGGAAGGGTTCTATGGAGAATCAGAGGGAGTTAAGGTTCAAACATTCCACTGGGATTAAATATGGAGAACATTGAATTTCAAGCTAAGGACCTAGAATTTTATCCTGAGGGCAATGGGGGTACATCAGTGGTTGTCACAATATAATTAGGCAGTGAATCTGTTGGAAGCTTATTGGGGGAGATTGGAGCTACAACAGCATGATGTAGAAGATAGAGCTTAGCAAAGGAGAAAGAACACTTTTCTGGGTCTGGGTTTGCCCTCTCAATAGTTGGGTACCCTTAGGCAGGTAATTTCCCTACTCCATGCTTCATTTTCTCCAGGCATTAAGTTAAGGGGGTGGACTAGGCCTGGGAGATTCTCATAATCCTTTTTTTTAATTCCCTTCATGTTATTATTGATTTCTCCTGAGTAGGCAGTTGGGGGAGTAGAAAGAAAAATAATCAGAGCCTCAGCTCCTTCATCCATAAAACAGACATAATAATACTCACATGATCTGTCTTAGAGCTTTTCTGTGGGAAAAGCACTTTGGATACCTTCAAATTCTACATAAATGTGGTTTATCATCATCATTACTCATATCCACTGCCTTTCTTTCAGAACAAACTGTCACCTCTTCTGTTTAGTTTTTACTTGTGCCTCTACCAAAAAATAACATAACTTTCTCTTTCTTTTTACTATTCTAAAGCTCCTCTTGCTGATTTCAAAAATGAAAAATATTACTTCATATCAAAGCCCACCAATAAGCATTTATTAAGCACCTATTATTTGCCTGGCACTGTAGTAGGTACTGGGGATACAAAAGGCAAAAGATAGTCCCTACTTTCAAGGAGCTCACCATCTTAAGGCGGAAGCAACATGCAAGTTATTATTATTATTTACAAGCAAACTATTTGTTGTAGTTTCGGTGGTGTCTAACTCTTTGTGATCCCATTTGGGGTTTTCTTAGCAAAGATCTTGGAGTGGTTTGCCATTTCCTTCTCCAGCTCATTTTATGGATAAGGAAACAGGCAAACAGGGTTGAGTGACTTGTCCAGGGTCACAGAGTTATTAAGTATCTGAGGCTAGATCCAAACTCAAGAAGATGAGTCTTCCTGACTCCAGGTCTGGTGCTCCAACCACTGTGCCACCTAGCTGCCACAAGCCAGCTATGGAAAGGACAAATTGGAGACAATTTCAGAGGGAAGTCACTAGCATTTAGAGGGATTAGGAAAGGCTTCCTGTAGAAGGTGGTATTTTAGTTGAGACTTGAAGGAAGCCAGGAAAGCCAGGAGGCAAAGATGAGGAGGAAATATATTCCAAGAATAGAATGATTCCAATGTTGCAAAGATAATCTGCTATGATCACATAACATCCTTTTTCATAACCTCAGATGATTCTAAACCATTCTTTTGATCAGTTATGGATAAATCTTTCCTTTCTGCATACTCCCGCATGGTCCTGCCTATCTCCTACAATCACCCATCAAGCTCCTCTCACCAGGCTGATCTGCTCACTGGACTGTACTTTCGTCTCCTCTTTGATGTTTGGTTAGCAACTACTTAACTTTTTTTTGGGCCTCTAAAATAGGCCAGCATTTCTAATTTCCTTCATTATTCCTGATTTTGAAATGAGATGTAGATGCTGCTTTCAGTTTCTGTTTGAACATGTTCTATGTTGTGTAAAACAGGGTGTTTGTACAGATGGAGCAAAGATCTCAACAAAAAAACATGAACTGTTCTTACTCCCAATAGCAAATTACATTAAACTGAATTTGATAGAGCTTTTCATGAATAACACAGTATCTCAGATACTTAGTAACTATGATTATGGGCATGTCACTTAGGCTCCCTGAACCTCAGTTTTCCCATTTGTAAAAGGGGAAAAATAGACCAGTAGTACTTGTCATAGGCGGGTAATAAGGCTTCAATGAGATGATAAATATAAAGTGTTTTGTGACATTTAAAGTATTATATGCATATCCATTTTATCACTATTATTACACATTGAGAAGGCTATTAGGTGCTTGGATTTTTCATTATTATTATCATCATACTGTTTTTGCTTGTAATAGACTTTGAACTCATTTTCGTTTTCATATTCTGTTGTTCTGCTACCTAAAATTACTTTAGACTATCTTACTGTAGGGAGAATAGATTTTGAAATAAAAGGGACCACAGGAATTATTCAGTACACTCAAGAGGGCTTCAGAATAGTGAAAACAAAATGAGTGTCATGATAGTTCAGGAGGCCACAGAGATTAAGCAGGAGAGGTAACAGTTTGTTCTGATAGAAAGGGGAGGATATGAGCAAAGATGCTGATAACTCACATTGATATAGAATTCAAAGGCATCCAAAGTGCTTTTCTTACAAAAACCCATGAAAACATCATGTCTATTTTATGGATGAGGAAACCGAGGCTCAGATTATTTCCCTTTTTACTTTCCCAATTTACTATTCACTAGAAATCAATAATATAAAAAATGTAAAAAACCACATACACTCACACACACACAACCAAATCGAACAAGGACTTTGAGATTAGAGGGTTTCAGAGGGTGAAGGAACCTTTACAGGTATAGTCTTGCTTCTTAATTTTATACTTGGAGAAAGTGTGGTTAAGTTACCTGCCTAAGTCTCTTCGTTTTATAGATGAGATACTGAGGCCTAGGCAAATCTGGACACTTGCCTAATAAGGAGAAGATCAGGGTTTTGAACTATATTGTCAAGCTCCAAATCTAGCTCAATTTCCACTTCACCAAACTGTCTTAAGGAGCGTTTATTAGTCTCAACTCTTCTTTATGCATAAAAGTGAACTGAATTACATAAAAAAAGGACTGCCAATAATTGCTACTTCCATTGCATGGGGCAGGAGTTCTGTTTAAGTCTCTTGATAGCCTGGGCCAGGGGTGGGGATCCTGCAGCCTTAAGGCCACATTTCGCCCTCTAAATCCTCAAGTAAAGTCCTTTGACTGAATCCAGACTTCTGAAGTTTGGATTCAAAGTATCACACTTAAGGATCTAGAGGGCCACAAGTGGCCTTGAGACTGCAGGATCCCCACCCTTGTCCTAGGCAGTTATTTTCTTGACTATTAGATGACTCATGAGATTGGACAGTAGCAAGAAGACTTTCTTAGATTATTATGTTTTATTGTTCAGTGGTTTCAGGAGTGTCTGTCTCTTTGTGACCCCATCTGGAGTTTTCTTGGTAAAGATACTGGAGTGGTTTGACATTTCCTTCTCTAGCTCATTTTATTGAAGAGGAAAATGAGGCAAACATGATTAAGTGACTTGTTCAGGTTAACACAGAGAGTGTTTGAAGCAAGGTTTGAATGCAGAGAGATGAGACTTCCTGACCGCAGGCCCAGCACCCTTATCCACTGTGCCACCTAGCTGCCCTTAGGCAATTATAGAGCACATTCAAAGGCAGTGATATGACTAGAGTAAAAAGATGCTTAGGTCAATTAGCACTTTCCCCTAGTGAACTGTTTTTGATAGAACCTTTCCATATTACAACAGGGTGGCATATTTTAAACATTACATCCTATGGAACCATTTGCCTTGTTTTGGTCGTGGTTTATAAATTACTGTCCATGAACTGCTTTGCTTTTCTGTGACACAATTTCCTTACCCATCCTCCACTCCATAAGTTATAAGAGTGTGGTCAAAATGTACTAGATATGACAGTATGCAAGTTCAAAGAGATCTTTTAGAATAATGTTGCTTAGGACCTCAGAGACTCAAAATATTATACTGAGAAAAAATTAGGTTCTAATTACAAATTGGGAAATGAGGTTACAGGGGGAAAATAGTTAAATTACTTGCTCATGATTCTGAAGAAAATTAAAGAATGAAACTGAATTTAGGACAGGAGACTCATTAAGATCTTATGTAAACTGTTTAGTCAAAGCTATAGATTCTATTCCATTCAATTCTGTAATCACTTATTATGCATCTATAGTGTGCAAAAAAAAGTTGTCTAAAAAAAAAGGTGTAGTTTCCAGTTACGCAGTGATAGTTGAAGGATAATAAAATCTGCTCAGTTACCCAAGATCTTCCCTGATTCTGCCCCAGTTACTATTGCTCTGAAATGACTCTGTTTATTTTGTATATACTTTTCCTTGAAGTGGAAAGTAATATTCTTGAGAGCAGGGAATATTTGCTTTCGTCTTTCATCTTTGGTATCCTGGCACCTAAGACAGTGACTGTGACATACCTAGAATCGATAAATGCATGTGGAATCAAATGGATTATTTGTTGTTCTTTGTCTATATGATACCAAAGACTAGTCTGGTTTAATTTTTTTTCAACATGTTATTTTTGGCATTCTAAAGACAATCTAAATAATGACCCTTCATTTGCAATGTGGTAGTGAACTGAGGAGACACTCTTTAAAAATGAGATAATCTTTTGTCAAATCATTCAGAGAATAAAGGAAAAGACATTTCCTTTTTGAATTACCAAGATAATTGCTTCAATTCCCTATATAATTTGATTGTTTAGACACAGCCCTTGGCCAGCTTTGGGAAGATAAAAAGAAATAGGTCATTTCAGGAACAACTGCAACTTTGTATTTGAAAGGACTTGGGAAAACTAAGTTATTTTAAAAAACCTATATAAAAGTTAGTTTATGATCTTTGAACTATGGCCTAAAATTGAGTCTAGAGTAAGAAAATACTAATGCTGGTAAAATATATATTAAGGACACATTTGATTAAAAAAAAAGCACAATATTTTAAGGTGCTTTTTGGGAGAGGAGGGAAAATCATTAAATGGTTACTTATACAATGTGTCTTCCAGGTAAGTGAGTCTATTTTAAACATGATGATGTGCTCAGTCTTCCATGGGACACTCTTCTGTAATTAGTATGAATGTCTAGAGCCCCTATTGCTTCAGAGCCCTAGGCTAAAAGCATATACAATTAGCTCCTTCATTATCCTGTTCTTATATAGCATTGAAAACCATATGATTCCCATTTCACTCAGTTCTCTGCTGTGATCCTCATATGTCAAAGTTACCCTCTCCAGGGTGAAAACTCAACCAACCCATTCTTTTTTAATAGCTACTTAAACCATATTCCCCTTAGTGACTGGGCTACTCATTATATTCCATCTTTTGGAATGAAAAGTATGAGTCAGTGTTTACTACACTGCTATAAAATGATTGAAAGTTAGTGTCTGTTTTCAGATCCTGCCAATAAAGCAATCTCTCCATCTAATTTTAAGTAATTTGGTCATTTGATCATCATGATGCTGACTTCCAAATATATCAACAAATCTATTTCATTTCAGTAATATAAAAGCAGTTAGCAAAGGCACAAATGGGTAAATCTGGCCATTGTGCTCACTGGTAAACTTGACTCTTCCACAAGCTATGAACTGAGTCAAAACCACTAGGGTAAATGGTTATCAATTTATTGTCTCAATGTCACATTTACCCATTTAGTTATGAAACAAAAGCAAAGAGCACGCTTAGTTCCACAAGCACATTTTGACACTCCAGTTACATTGTTGTTTCTAGTTATATGAAAACCCCTTGAGAATTCTAGATACTGCATATGCCATGGCTAAGAAGAAGCAGCTGTATTTTTTTCTAGCAGTACTTGTGATTTTTTCCTTATCTGATAGTATGCATGTGATTGGATGGTGACTATATCATTGGGTTTTATTATCAGACATTCTGATCTTAACAGTCATCAAACAATAAGCATTTATCAAGTGCCTACTGTGTGCCAAGCACTTAGGATACAATCATTAAAATGAAGCAAGCCCTACACTAATGGTACTCTGATTCTAACAGGAAAGACAACATATATACATGTAAATTTATACAAAATAAATATAAGGTAATTTGGGGGGCAAACCTTAGTAACTTAAGAGATCAGGAAGGGCCTCATATAAGAGATGATGCATAAAGTGATGTTTGAAGGGGGATCAGGGTTTCTAAGATGCAAAGGGAAGGAGGGAGTGCATTCTAGGACAGCTTCTACAAAAGCACTGATAGAAATAATAGACTGTCCTGTGTGAGAAGCCCCAAGGAAGGCAGTGTGGCTGGACTCTGTAGCCTGTGAAGGGGAATAATGTCCAAGCCTGGAAGGGAGCTTTGAGGTAAGTTTTGAAGGGCTAGAATGCCAAACAGATGAATCCTAGATAACATTCAGAACAAATTAAAGCCCTTATTTGAACAAAAGAAAATCATAAGAAAATGATGCAATGGGCAGAGTACTGGTTTTTAGAATCTGAGAATCTGCTACATATGACCTGTGTGACCTTGGGAAAGTCAGTTAACCCTTGAGGGGTAGAGATTCCTTATCTACAAAATGGAAGGGTTCAGCTAGATGACCTCTAAGGTCCCTTCTAGTTTTAAATATATGATTATAGGATTCTAAAATATGTATGAAAAGGTTCCCCTGACTTCATAGGAATTATTTTTGCTGACTGAGGAACCATGACAATGCCCTGTGGTGGTCCGGATTGTATTGTCTCAGCATTTTACTCAAACTATCCAAGGGCTACAAGGGCTGTAGGGATGCTGAGAGTAATTCTGACCTCTGTCTACTTTGCTGCATATTCAGCAAAACATTTCCCTCTCTTGAATAGTGCATGGAATAGAGGATCTTTATTCTGAAACTGTGGCTAGGATGAAAATGTAATCTGCCACAGTTCATGATCACTTTGACTCTGTTTCTAATGGTCTGGACCCATTACTATTGCTTCTAAAACATGGTTTTCTATGTAATGCTTGTCTGGAGAAAACATAAATGTTAGATGTTTAAAGCAGGTCTGCTTAAGATAATGGTTTCCTTTTTCTTTTTTTTTTTAAATGTTGTCTCTGGATTCAGTCATGCTTAACAAGAAGCTCCCATGACTTTTTTCTTTTTCCCCAAGAGATGATATTTTTAAAATAATAAAACAATAGTAATCATATGATATGGTGGGCAGCTACAACTACTAATTACTATATATCTGTGTATTTTTATCTAGTTTTATGTAGCTCTTTGTCATTTACTAAAGTATTTTACATACATCACTCTTTAGGATAATCACTAGCACCCCGTGAGGTAAGTAGTCAAGTAAAATCAAGTCAATTGAACACATATTTTTAAAGCCTTTGCTACATACCAGGTGGTGTGTTAAGTGCTGGGTAGACAAAGTAAAAAAAAAAACCTAACCAACCAACCAAAAAAAAAATCCAAACCCTCTAGTCCCTATCTTTAAGGAGTTCACAGTCTAAGAAGGGGATGACATCTAAACAACTATGTATATTTGAGATATATGTAAAGTAAATGGGAAGTAATCTCAGAGGGAAGGCATTAATATTCAGGGGGAGTGAGGAAGCTTTGTAGAAAGTGAATTTTTTGAGACTTCATGGAATCAGGGGAAACAGGATTATTATTATCCTGATGAAGAAACTGAGACTGAGGGGTTCAATAAGTGCCAAGACACTTTCTCATATGATTTAAGAAGAGAACAATGAAGGTACAGGTTTGATAGCACAGGCAACATTATTTGGATAATTACCCACCCACTAACATTTAAAACAAAACTTTTTTTTTTGTCTTATGGAAGATGAAAAAAGTACCAGGTTTCCCTCCCCATCTTGCCAATCAAAGGCATCTTTCTCATATGTCTTATTTTTCTCTACACATTCACCAGTGCCATTAGACCTGTAGTATTCTTATATTCTACCTAAGTTAGGATTGGTTTCTTGGTGAAATTTGAGCTTAAATTTTTTATAATAAAATAAATTTTTTATAATAAAATAAAATTTTTATAATAAAAGGGCAGTACGTATGTAATAATGCAGTATAAGAGACTCATTAGGGTAGTCTAAAACTTACAAACCATACTGTAAAATACATTTTCCTTATATATATATTCATATGGATGTATATATGTACAAATATATGCATATGTGTGATGTGTGTATATATATACACACCTTCCCTACTAGAACTATATGACCAAGAGACAATGAAAAATTCCTGGTGTGGCTATCACTAAGGATTAAACATATGTAGTGATAAGATGTGATTACTGGTTCAGATTTTGTTTCCTCCTTAGAAAAGCATTTCCAGTATTCAAAGTGATTCTTAATAATCTAGTTGGGTGCATGGGTAAGGATAATATTAAGGAAGTTTAATATACTGAGCATACACAGAAGAATTCAGCCACAGGGAACCTAAGAGGGCAATATTCATGGTGGTTCAACACATTCTAATTAGCTAGTGAATACATGCATGCCACTTTTGTTTATTAACAATTCATAATTAGACTAGATTGGTCAAGGGTCATTTGCTCTTGAAATCTTATTTAATACTACACTTTGACCAGAGCAAGGCAAAACTTCATTGTAGCAATCTGCAGAAGGTACTTAGCGAAATGACTAATGCACATTTAACTTCATGCCTCATCAACTCTAATCCAAACTACAAAACAGTAATATACCTGGCCTGAGAAGCCACTGCTGTCAGTCAAGAAAATGCAACTAGGATGGTTGGAAACCATCATCTTCCTTTCCACAAATCCATACCTCCTGTAGCCAAATTATTTTTAGAGGTTTCTGACAAACTGGGTATTTAACCATTTCAGTCCAGGAAAGAATTCCAGTGCAAATGATGTTCATCTTTTGTAGTCTTAAAATACTTTATTTTCCTTGGAAAAGTTTCTTAGAAAAGCTAGTAAGGCTCACAAAGAGCTTAACTCAGTCAACTCAAATCCTGTCAAGATACAAGTTTTGTTTAAGCACTCTGTGTCTTTATATCCTCATCAGAAAAATAACATTTAACAAAAAACAAAAACAAACCAAATAATTCTTATCCAACACAATATATTTCAATTCATTTTAACAAATTATTAACTGCTTAATATATACTACACACTGGAAATACAAAAAAATAAAAATGATGCAAACTTTAAAATTTAGTGAGATAATAAGATGTATAAAAATAACTATAACACAGGTTAGAAAATGATTAAGTTTATAGGAGAGGCCAGAGTGGCCTGAGATAATTTAAGGAAGGTGGAGTCACTTCCCCTAAGCAGCTGTCAACAAAGGCTTCATGTAGGAAGAGGCTCTGAAGGAAAGAATATCAGTAGCTGGGGATAATGGGAAGAGGGGAACATTTCAGAATGGGGAGTGGTGATTGAAAAGATTGGGGAGGGATAATTTTAGGGTGCAGTTTGACTATAGCATAGAGGGTATGATATAAAAATCAGGCTGGAAAGGTATGTTAAGCATCAGATTATAGAGTTTTCCAGACATCAGGCTATGGGGTTTATATTTTATTTGCTCTGAAATCATTAAAGGATTTTCATGAGACAACTGACATGCTAGAGTAGAAACAATGAACTGAATGATGATGGAATTGGAGGGAAGAGAGAATGGAGGCCACTAGGAAGGAATTATAGTAGTCTGAGCAAGAGTTGATAGAGAAGCTAAACTGTTAACAGTGGAGTACAAAGGGAGATTTGGATATGGGAGATATATATTTGCTTTTTGGAAGGCAGTTGGGGTTAAGTGACTTGCCCAAGGTCACATAGCTAGTTTTTGTGTTAAGTGTCTGAGGCTGGATTTGAACTCAGGTCCTCCTGACTCCAGGGCTGGTGCTCTATTCACTGCACCACCTAGTTGCCCCATGGGAGATAATTTGAGGGTAGAATTAACAGAATGTGGCAATTTACTGAATGGGGTTTGTGAGCATCAGAAAAGAATCAAGAATGCCTCCAAGGACAACAGAGATGCCATTGAGAAATGGGGAAGTTAGAAGTAGTTCTCTGAGGTATCTAGCTAAGAGACAAGACAATCGAATTTCAAAATAATTTGATCACATATTTTGCTTGACAGTGAATGACTGTGAGCTAAATGTTCATTTATAGTACCAGAATTTTCTTATTTTATTGGATTTTTGTTTGCTATCACACTCTCTTGAACTACAAACATAGGATCAAAGGATTATAGATATAGAACAGGAATGGGACCTTAGAAGCAATCTAATCTGTTGATTTTACAGACAACTGAGGACCAGAGGTTAACTGGCTTGCCTAAGATCACACAACTAGTAAGTGTCTATACAGTTGCTTATTTTGAATTTAGTATAATTTCTGGAATCATTAGATAAAAATGGAAATATCTACACTATGGAAACAAAAGCAGCTGATCTATCCTTCCAATATAATTCCCAAGTCCGATTTTAGCACTGATTTTTTTTTCTAAAATTATAGAATTCATGTTCTTCCACCTCCCCCCACAACCCCTTTGTCTCTCATATCCCAAGGTTACTGTAACTGCAGTCATCTAGTATTATTTGAGAAATGCTGAGACCTGATTTTTAATTCATTGTAGCTGTTTTATTAAAATGATTTAATAATACTTCCAAATGCAAGGCCCTTTGAAATACTGAGTGACCTTTCTATCTATACTGCCATTATGATAACAATATTATTGGGTTAGCCAAGAAGAAGGATTACTGTAACCATGCTTGGATTTTTTTTCTCAGAACCTAGACAATTTTAGGAAATTATTTTTCTGGAGATGAAGCTAAGTGAATAGTTTGCTAAAATCCAAAATGAGCTTATATTCTAAATAAAATAATAATTTATTAAACTAGCAGACTGATATTTCTGGTCTGCTCTGTTTAATGCCTAGCAAAGTCAGATATTTTTCTAACAGATAAAATTTACATAGTACTTTAAGATTTGCAAAGTACTTTACAAATATTATCTCATTTAAATCTTATACCATATACAACCCTGGAGGGTGGGAACTATTATTAGTCCCATTTTATAGATGAGAAAACCTGAGGCTAAAAGTTTAATTGACTTGCTGAGGGCCACATAGCTAATGTGTATCTGAGGCAAGATTTAGCTCCACTTTCAGCATTGCATTCACTAAACCACCCACCATCCCCAACTACTCCCAAACACTATAAGGAATAAATTATCTTTTATATTGTCACCTGCCAAATACTGATTTTATTTTTCACTAAAAAAGAGACAGTTGGGAAAGGAAGAATGTTGTTCTTTTGCTTTTAATCATAGGACTCTTAAAGTATAAAACAACTACAACATTACTAAACTTATCTTCATTAGAATCAATGTTGGGAAACTGGGAATTCTTTGCTTAGATGCATTACTCAGAAATTGCCCCTTCAGATTACAGATGGTACCACCCAACATTTAAATGCTATTAGAATGTCCTGAAATGAAGCCAAGCTGGCAAATCCATCAACGAGAAAGTCTGTGCTGATTTTAGCTAAACAATTTAAATAATAAAAATTACAGGCACATTGTATACCAGGAAATGAACTTTGATTTAAGTTCCGGGCTTAAGGAAGGAAAAAGATAACTCAGGTCGTAATGAGTGAACAATTTTTAAATAGTATTCATGTAAAAATAGCTTTGCAAATTTGTTTTCAGAGTTGCTTCCTTCCTCTGAGATGATGATTATAACACATGAAATATATTAAATTTTATTTTTTCCAAAAAAAAATCACTCTTTAGATCCTTTGGTGTTTTCACAAAGGTGTAGAACACTATAACTAAAAGGTGCATAATAGATGATCTATTCCAGTCTCTCCCTACTTGTTTTGTGGGCCCCCCTCCCCAGTTTTCTAGTGAATACAGGTCATCCTAGTAAGTGACTGAGCAGCGACTAGAATCCAGGTCTCCTACTCTAACATTCTATATTCCATCTATTAAACCAAATGCTGTACTACTATCGGTTGCATTTTGCAACGGTTCTTCCAGGGTAGAGTGATGTAGCATGAAAATACTGCCTTATATAGAGCTGGTGTATCTTAATAAACATTTAATAAATGGTTCTCGAACTGAGTTGAAATGGCATTAGATCTAGGTTCAGAAATTCAAATTATACTTACTAATGTGTGAACTAGGATGCATAACATTGTTTCTGTGCCTCAGTTTCCCCAGTTCTAAAATGGGTTCAATTATCTCTTTAGTCTCTTCCAGTTCTAAATGTATGACCTTATTTAATAAAAGAGGAGAAAAAAAAAACAAAACACCAGAACCTTTCCTCAGGGTGCTGCCATATGAATGAATGACTTTTCAATAGGACTCTGTTAATCAAAAAATTAGAAGTCATATAGTTTCAAGTTCATCTGAACAGCATGCAGAGATTTGCATTCTTATAATAGGTAGTGCATAATGAAATGCTTTGAAAGACTCTCAGGCCTTATAATGTGCAGAAGATGAACAATTTGGTTATTCTTTGCCCCATATAGAGGAAAAAGTTGTTTATGGGAGGGATGTTCTAGCAAAAATGCACTCAAGTACCCAGTGTCTTTGTTTGCATCCTTCCTTGTAAACACATTGCAACACAGAGAGGTTGGTGTTATGGCAGGGTTGGGTTCAAGGATAATAATGATACAGTAACTCGATTTCCTATTGTTTGAGACCCTGAAATTGTCTGTAATATTTAAAGATAGTAAAGTTATTTTTGAAAACGAGTTTGCCCACGTCTATGTTGGTGAAACTACTTACCTACATGGTAAGTAATGCTAATGGACCTGCCTGTCTCATCTACCACCAAAGACCCTGAAAGTTGATCTCTCATTCTCATTCCATTTTTCAAAACCTTCTTTATTAAATTTTCAACAAAAATATCATAAAAACAGCATTAAAATTTCACCTTAGCTTCCCCTTTACAATTCAAAATATCAATTATAATTTAACCTTCACTGGGATTGCCGCTGTCCCCCATGCCCTCAACAGCATATTGTGTAGTATGCCAACACCTTAAGGGCAAAATAAATGTCTCCTTTTATTTTTTAAAATATTGTTCAACTTTAAAGTAAGCTGACAATACTGTGGGAGAAAAATCTTTGCTGTGCCTTTCACATAAAATAGTTATTAAAAAAAAACCACTTTTCTTAAGAAAATTTCCCCCACCATTTTAATTGTTTTAAACATTTTCTATTGCTTATGTAACATTTTTAAAGACAATGTACATAGTTAAGAGAACATAGAGTGACTACATAGATTATAAATTTTAAAGGTATTGTATTATTCTTTTTCAAGTTTAAAAAACTGGCTTGGGCAAATCTCTTCTCCCTAACCTCACTAGGAAGGCTTGATGGATCTTCTGAAAGTATGGGGAAGGGAAAAAGGAAGGGAATACACATTTATATAGTGTCTACTATATGCCAGGCATTGAGCTAAGCATTTTACCAATGTTATTTCCTATGATTCTCACAACATATCTGGGAGGTTGGTGCTATTATTAGCCCCATTTTATTGATGAGAAAACTGAAGCAAACAGAGGTTGGGACTTGCTTGGGATCACACAGCTGGTAAGTCTCTTATGCACATTTGGACTCGGGTCTTCCTGACTCTAGTGCTGGTGCTCTATCCACTGTATCAACCTAGTATGGTTTAGAAATAGGCTCAGGCTGCCTTGAACAAAGAAAAAGAGATTGCAAGTAGCAAACATTTATATAGCCCTTTGTGTATGTTATCTCATTTGGTCCTCACATTGTGACATAGGTACTATTGTTATTCCCATTTTACTGATGAGAAGACTGAAGCAGAAAGAGGTTAAGTATATGTCCAGGGTCATACAGCTACATAATTTCCTGAGTATGGATTCAAAATCTGGTCCTCCTTGACTTTATGTTCAACACTCTGTCCAACATACCACTTAACTGTTTCAATGTAAGTATACTGAGAATCTCAGGCTTCTCTTGGACAATTACTGTGAAAACTGAGATTTGAAATAGAATGAAACTTGATTGATTGATTGATTGAAATCAAGTAAACTTGATTGAAATGATCAAAGGACAAGTGAAAACAAGAGACCAGAGAAGTTAACGTGAACAAATCTTTGCAACTCCAGAAAGGGTTACCAGATGATCAGCAGGGGTAAGAGAGAAAGGGCAAAATAAATCAAATCATTTTATTTCACCTTACTCCCCTTTATATATGCCATATCCCAGTCAAACTGGATTAATAGAAGTTCTTGAGCTTCACACGCCATTTCTGCCCCACCCCCCACACACCTGTATCTTCTTATGTCTTAACAATTGCTTTCTTGCCTGCCTGATATGCACTCAGTTTTCATCTCTCTGTCTGTCTCTGTCTCTGTCTGTCTCTGCCTCTCTCTCTCTCTCCCTTTCCCTCCCTCCTTCCCCCCTTCTGCTCTCTGTCTGTGGTTCTGTCTGTATGTCAGTTTCTCTCTCTCTCTCTCTCTCTCTCTCTCTCTCTCTCTCTCTCTCTCTCTCTCTCACACACACACACACACACACACACACACACACACACTCTCTCTCTCTCAGACACACACACACACACTCTCTCAGACACACACACACACACTCTCAGACACACACACACACACATACTCACCCCCTTCTTTTAAGAGAGTGGAGGTTCCACACTTCCTTTAAAAACCTTTCTCAGTCCCCTGAAAATGTTGTCTGACTTTTGCCTCAAATTTTACTACAGAACTTTGCCTGTATTGTTCTTTTACCCCCAATCAGCCCATAACTTGTTGTATACTTAACTGTGGACATCCTATATCTCCCTCAGTAGAATGTAATCTCCCTGAGGGATGTGATTATATATTTTTAAGGTTCCTTCAAGCTCTAAATCTATGATCTTATGAAGCAGAGTTGAAATCAAAGTGAAGTTAAGGAAAAAAAAGCAAAAATCAGGAAAGAAGGACAACTGGGTAGATCAAAAGATGAAAAATAAAGCAAAAATGGATGGGCCCAGTCCTCCCTAGTGTGGTTCAGAATAAAGGACTGAAGATATTCCAGAATATGTAACACAGAGTGCTATAAACAGAAGATATTAGGGGAAAATAGGATGCCCTGAGTCCAGGACCAGAAATATAAGTCATCAAAGAGATTACAATTTGACTCCACAGAATCAAAGAACTTTAAATTTAGAAGGGCTCTCAAATACTATCAATCTGATGCAGAACCCAAAATCTCATCTACAATTTATTCAGTGAGTAGGTTATCTAACCTTCATATGAAAACCTCTTGAGAGGAGTTTACTTCTTCCTGAAAAATCTATTCTGCTTTTATATAGCTCTGATTTGTCAGGAAGTTTTTCCTTGAATTATGATTAAAATTTCATCTCTACAACTTCTACCCATGCTCCCAGTTCTGCCCACTGAGACTGAAGCAGAGCAAGCATATTCCCTCTTCTATATACCAGATTTTCGAATACTTGAAAGATGGATATTGTGTCTTTGTCCAGGCTAAAAATCCTTCTTTCCTTCAACTGATCTCAATACTGTATTTTTTTCTTTTTTGAGGCATTTCATTATCCTCTTCTCTTCATCCAGATGACTTCCAGCTTCTCCATATTCTTTCCCAAATGTGTCACCCAGAATGGAACATATTAACCCAGAGGTAGTTTGGCTAGGTCAGAGCAGAATTCAACAATCACATCCTTTGTCCTCAACATAACACCTTCTTTAATGGGGCCTAAGATCACATTAGCATTTTTGAATGCCCTATCACGCTATTATCTGATATGGAACTTGCAGTATATTAATGACCCTCTATATTCTTCAGACAAATTCTCCATCCACACTTTACTTTCTTATACTTGAAAACCTGAATTTCTGAACCTAAGTGGAAATTTTACACTTAGCCGTATGGAATTTCCTATTAGATTCAGCACAACATTCTAGCATATTGAATATTTTTTTTCCTGAGTCTGTCATCCAGTGTGTTAGCTGTCCTGTTAAGCATGTCATTCATTCAAATAACTTGATCAAAATGTTAAATTGGATGGGGTCATTCTGAAGGTGGACAGATCACCTTCACATCTTGTATCCTTGAAGTTGATTTAGGTTTGGGTGCATGGAACCCTGCTTGTACGGCTGCTGGAGAATGAAAGCTTTTTTTTTTTTTAAGATTTGATTTTGCTTCAGGTGAATTTAATTTAATTCTTTCAGGTGTATTTTTAAAAAGCAAGGATAGCAACCCTGGCCCCAGACAAAGCAACAGCAAAAATAGACAGGATTAAAAGAGATAAACAGGCAAACTTCATTTTACTTCAATTCACCAAGAATAATGAATCAATATCACTACTTAATATAAGAAGAGGCACCTAGAGGTAGCTGTGTGGTGCCTCCGATTAAAATGCTTGGCCTGGAGTCAGGAAGACTAGAGTCTAAATCTGGCCTTAGCCACTCACTAGCTATGTGACTGTGGGTAGGGTTTCTTAATGTCTACTGGCCTCTGTTTCCGCATTTATAAAATTGGGATAATAATATCACCTACTTTTCAGGGTTGTTATGAAAGTTGAATGGGATAATATCTGTAAAGTGCTTAGTATAGTTCTTGACTTGTAATTGGTGCTTAATAAAGATTTATTTTCTCCCTTTCTATCAATCTAGATGTACTGAATGGTATAGCATCTGAATACTTCTAGACAGGTAGCTAGGTGGTACAGTGAGTAGAATGTTGGAGTCAGGAAGACCTCAGTTCAACCTTTGTCCGACTTAATTTCCTTATTTAAATGAAATATTTATTTACTTTTAGTTTACAACATTCAGTTCCACAATCCCTTTTTTCGGAATCCAAATTTTCTCCCCTACCCCCCCCCCCCCACCGCCCAAGGTGGCATGCAATCCGATATAGGCTCTGAAAATACAGAAGGAAAGCTTTTAATCCTTGTGCTCATTTCCATGGAGCAAGTTAGCAAGCCTTGGCAATCTGATGGCTGAGAGGATCACTTCTGAGTCTTTTTAATTCATAGCTCAGAGGAAAACTAAAAGAATAAAAGCAGTGAAGAATACTTGAGATCATTGTGTGGTGTCTGGATTTCCTAACAACTGGCATGTAAATTGTGACTGGAAGGAATAAAATGAAAGATAACATGGGAAGGTTATATGCCAGAGACCATGATCCAGGAAACAAACACTAAGTCTCTGTTGGGAGTAATTATTGATCAGGCAACTGAGTGGCACAGTGGATAGAATGCCAGGCCTGCAGCCAGGAAGACTTGAGTTCAGACATTTATTACCTGTGTGACCCTGGGCAAAACACTGTTTGCCTCAGTTTCTTCATCTGTAAAATGAATGGAGAAGGAAATAGCAAACCACTCAAATAAGTGTCTTTGTTAAGAAACCCCAAATGGGGTCACAAAGAATCATACATGATTGAAAAACGATTGAGCAACAAAACAACAGCAACAACAACAAGCTGTTGGGCAGCAAAGCTTATGAGCAAGATGCCACTTGGGTATTGGGATGATCTCCCAAATGCTGTCATACTAGTAACTGCAGAGAGGAAGTGATCAGTAGAAAGCACTACTTCATACAAATTCTCGTCAGAAGGACTCAGTTGAGTGATGTGGTAACTACACATAAGAAAGTGGGCAGAGTCACCAGACACCTAATCACGAGACTTTTCAGAATGGCCCAGAGAAAGCCAGAAGATGGATATAAGCAATTCAAATTTGACTCAGAAATAATAAGTAGTTAGTGAAGTTCTTGTAACAGAGAGGGTGGGAAGAACAATTTTGATTGTAGCACTTGAGACTTCACCTGTAGACAACGGTGATGGAGAAAAGAAGAATGGTCATAGAAGGTTCCAATTCATAGTTAGCCACTTAGTGAATCCACATAGGAGATGCTTACATATGCTCATTGACATGAACGCTGAGATGAACTTCAAGGGAAGAAAGTTGGGGAGGCTTGAGACACAGAAGAAAGAGTGGAAGCAGTAGCTGTATTCCCATATTCAAGGAGCTTTCACAGAGAGTGAGAAAAAAAAGAATAGTGATCAAAAGAGAGTAGCATTGAAGCAAATGATAAGCTTTGTATGTATTTTTTTTTTTTTTGCTCTTTGGAAGGTCAATTGGGGTTAAGTGACTTGGCCAAAGTCACACAGCTAGTAAATGTTAAGTGTACGAGGCCAGATTTGAACTTAGGTCCTCCTGACTCCAGGGCCAGTGCTCTATTCACTCTATTCACTTAGCCACCCCTCTTTGTATGTATTTTATACCCAAAGGAGCTTCTACTATTGTTCTTTGGCAGAGCTCAGTCAAGATTGACAAGATCAGTCAATCAAACAAGCATTTATTAAGTATCTACTGTGTGCTAGCCATTGTACTAGGATAAAAAAAAGAGACAAAATAACACAGTCACTACTCTTGAGAAGCTCACAGTCTATCGAGGGAGACAACATGCATGTGTGTAAGTAAAGACAAAATTTATACAAAAGAAACAGGTGATTGGAGGAAGATATTAGCAACTGGGAGAATCAGAAAAGCTTCACCTACAATGAGGTTGTTGTTATTATCTAGTTGCTTCAGTTGTGTCTGACTTTTCATCACCTTATTTGGGGTTTTCTTTGTAAAGATACTAGAGTGGTTTGCCATTTCCTTATTTTACAGATGAGTAAACTGAGGGAAACAGGGTCACCACAGTTAGTGTAAGTCTGAGGTCACATTTGAACTCAAAGTCTCCTGACTCCAGAATGAGCAATCTATCCACTGGGCCACCTAGCTACCCACAATAAGACACTTGAGCTAAAGGAAAAAATGGATTCTATGAGGGAAAAGTGAAGAGGGTTGCCATGGGACACAGCCAGAGCAAAGGCATGGAACTGAAGGATAGGATAGGACTGAAACAACAAAATAAAAAAATAAATTAAAAAAAGAAAGAAACCAAAAAAGTAAAACAGAAACAAAAACCTAAATTCAAATATATTTTGCATTTCAAATGTTAATGTAAACCTAGTAAGAATAACTGGAATTTACATATCGCTTTAACATTTGCAAAGTGTTCTACACTTTAAGTAATGTGTTTTCCATTACACATTATTGCCTTTGAGTCTCAAAACAATTCTATGAGATAGGTTTTACAGATATGATTAACCATATTGGATAGATTAAGAAACCAAAGTTAAGATTTTTAGTTGGGAATATCCAAGGTATGTGCTGCCACTCCATGAGTTTATATCCCTCCTTGTTGCTGAGAGCCCACTGGATCTGTTATTCACTGTCTCCAATCCTTTCCAACTATGTTGCAAAAGCTTGTAGATATAGAGAACCATGGCACATCTTTCTCATAAAAGTGAGATTGGCACTTTGATTTCATTGAAGATAATGAGAAACCATGTGGTGTTTAAGAGCATTATTAAAGACAAATTAGAACCTTAAAAGTATCTCCTCCAGATGAACTGTATACTTGGGTGGGGAAGGAAGAAGCTTTTAAAAGAGAAGCATGACCAGTTGTTTAAATTATTTTATATAAGAAAATAAACCACTTTTGTGCAGAGGCTTTATTATTGGTATAATATGGTATTTTTAGATTCCTTTATTAATGGGCTTCTTAAGAATCTATGATCTACTATCTTAAACTGCAGTTGGTTAAGAAGGAGCTGTAAATGGAAATATTTGTAAACATTTGCCAAGCTCTTACCTGCTCTCCATCTTATTCGGAACTGTAATTAATCAACACAATATTTCCATTTTAATATGTCACAAGATTTGAAGTATGGAAAAATCCAGGAATGAGCTTCTTTTTATGATATCTGGTACTCTTGACATGGCCATCTTCCCTATTTGTCTGAACTCAGGTAAAAGTCATGAAAGATGTCCATCAAATGCTATAAGTGTGGATCACATACCATCTCTCACATGGGAACTTAGCAAGGTCTGAATAAATACTTCTCAAATTGAATTGAAACAATCTGTATGCAGGTTCAATTTTTTAATGGAATTAAAAAATTCTACAGTTATAAATCAGTTAAAGAGAATCACAGAGAGGAAGGGTCGGTCAAAGAACGATATGATGCCACTGGGAGGAGTGGGTAGTGTGTCAAATGATTTCTTCCATGTCAAGGCATTTGGGTATCAATGGGTCTTAAAAAAACATTTAGTTTTGTTTACACTCTAAATGTGTATTTCTACCCCCTCTTTGCTTAGTAGAATTTCACTAAGATTCTCCCCATTACTTCTAGGAAAATGTTTTAAGATCAGCACATTTGATTCCCCTTTTTAAATGTTGGTGCCCAAGGTCAGGGACAACTTGAAACCAAACAAACACTGGCTAGCTTGGCAGAATATCATTGCCAGAGCCTCATACAGCTGAATTTGCTAAATTATATCCATTGCATGGTTAATTTCCTATAACCACAGGGGGCAGAAGCTGGCTGACTGAATTAGAGACATATAGGAGATAGAAAAAGATGAACAAATAAGGAATGGATGAGGGATGTGACTGCCTAATGTAACACAAAGGGGCTAATACTTAGACAAAGGGAGGTGATCAGAAGTTTACTCATTCAGGACTAAATAATTGATCCAGAGGAAATGCTTTGGCAGTTATTAAGAAATCCAGCCTTCAAGCTATATTGGATGATATGTTTGGTGACTGATTGACTATTGTTCTGTTTGAATGATGTCTACTTTTCTGGGACTGTTAATGGTGTGTTCAATTTCACTTTCAAGAATCTTATTGAGTTTTTGAATTATTGATTAGGGGATGTTGTGAGAGGGGCACATCACCAACTCTGAAGTTACTGGTTAAGTCTATGGTGCATAGACAAAGCCCCATATGGGGAAGCATTACTGTATTAGATCAGGGAATCCACCATAGTCCAGGCTTCTAGGAGGAGAGTCTGCTGAAATACTGTTGAGTAGGTACATGGTGACTCTGACCATAGAAACTGGCAGATTAAATGTAGACTCATAACTCAGGAATGAAGTCAGAGTAGAAATTCGTATCTTGTGTACCCAAAACTTCGTTTTGTCTTAGGATGTCAGTATTTATGGAAAGAAAGGTCAATATTTGTGCCTTGTTCAGAAAGGGTTTCTAGCAATAAAAAAAAATGTCCGTGGGAAAGGTGGGCAGCTATTCTCAACCCATGTTGATTTTTGACCTCTGTTTCTAAAGATATATTTTTAAAATTGAGTTGACTTTGAATTGTGTAAACAAAGCTCTGTCCTTTCCTTCCCATCTAGGTGTGGTGCTAGTAGAATATTATGCAGGATATGGGATGGATGTTGATGGTGGGAAGGAAGCATATACTAATGCAAAGCTTCACAAAGGACAAACTGTATTTGCAGCTCTGTGCTCAGGACAAAATGCAATCCCTGCTGACCTATTTAACCAGGACATTTACCTCCGGAATACAAAGTTGAATTCTTTTTTGCTTATACATGCTTACATAAAACCCAGTAACAATACAATTGTTGTATTGTAACCATTTGTTGCTAAAATGCTAGTAGGAAATTGGAAGAGATATAAATTCGATTCATTGCTGGCGATCTTCTGCCCCCTGAAGCCACTGCATGGCTTCCAATCTGCTCAGCTCACAGCATCATAAAATGAAAACAATAAATGTCACTCCTTTCTTGATTGCACATTAAGCCAATCGGCTTTTTATTGCAGCTAAATAGCCCCTTGTCAGGGCACCAGTCACTTCGCTGCCAGAGAATGACTTCAGCTGGTCATGAGAGAAGAGGACAGTCAGTGCCTCCCTTGGCTTGGTTTTGGAAAGAAAAAGAAAGGGTCATAGGAAAACAAAGGGGCAAGAAAGCCTAAATGAATGATCTCTGGGCTTGTTCCTTCCTGCGATGCTGCTCTGATGTACACAGAAGCGGATGTGTCGATACACATTAATATTTGATGTGCATTATCGCATTATACTGTCTGGGTACTTACACAATCTTGTGAGGCAAGGTTGTTCTAAGCATGGAGTTATACGACCAAGAGTGATAGCTTTACCTTTCTTTGTGAAACCAGCACAGTGCCTGCCCTTCCAAAACCAAAAGACATGCTTCTGTTTATATACAATAAACAGGCTGATGCTGGGTGCAGTCTTTTGAACGAACTGCATTATCTTAAGTGCATAAACCACACTGCCAAGATATTTTTTACTAAAGGGCAAACTGATCCGTTTTGGACTTGGAAACAAAGGCTCAGTTTCTCTCATTATGAGAGATACTTAAAACGGATCTGTAAGTGAAAGCCTGTGCGGTGTTGGGGCCAGACTGATGAAGAAAATTGAAGAAGTGCTTAGATCTACAAAGGCTCCTATTCAGTTCTTCCTCCCACCCCTGCAACCCTTCCTCTTCAGAAAAAAAAAAAATGAATACAAACCCTAGGAAGCATTATTTCCTCATACAATGCCTGACCACATGTGCAAACCATTAAAAGGGTGTAGCTTCCTTGCCATTTTGACTCAGTCCAAAATCAAAATGTAAATGCCAACATAACAGTTACCCCAGACATGCTCCAGCTGTCCCTTGTATCAGTAATTCCTTTCCCAACACAATAATTCACACTTCACAATAACCTTAGGAGGGTTTAAAAAGATTTTTTTAAAGAGTACAGGAAGAACCCATGCTTAGCAGAAGGCAGGCCTGGCGTTCTAGTGCGCGCACGCGTGCGCGCGCACACACACACACACACACACACAATTCCCAATAAACAGAAATCTGTACTTAGGGCTTTTGGCAAGTAAAAGAACAGCAGTGCAGCAGACAGGCAGTCTGTAAGTTCCTAGTGATATTTAAAAAGATGATTAACTTGACTGTCTCAAATTTAATGATTTGGAGTCTGTTGCACAAACAAAAATTGCTCACCACTATTTATATCCAACCACCACCACACATTAAGCTATTCCAATGTCCAAATAACTGGTTATTTTCTTCATGAGCTCTACTGGCATTTGGGTCAGAGAGGCATGCATGAAATCAATACTAGTAATAATAATTATTTTTATTGACATTCATAGAGCGTTCCAAAGTTTGCAAAGAATATTCATCTTTTTACCCCTAGCTGGTACATAGTGCTAACATATAGCTTTTAATAACTCTGTAAGATTATGGCTACAGGTGTTTTTATTTAAGATACTTAGGTGGCACAGTGCATAGCTCATTGGACCAGAGGTCATGAAGAGTCAGATGTTAGTGAGCAATAACAGTTCAACTGCATTCCATCCCCCTTTATCTGACTAGAGGCTACTAGTTGGTACAACAGACAGAGCTATAAGCCTGGAGTCAGAAAGATCTGAGTTAAAGGGTAATCTCAGAGATTTATTAGCTGTGTAATCCTAGGAAAGTTATTTCATGTCTATATATCTCATTTTCCTCAACTGCAAAATAAGGATAATCGTTATCACCGAATCCCAAGTTTGTTGTGAGGATCAAATAAAATGTTAGTTGTAAAGCTCTTTGCATAGTACCTGGTACATAACAGGTACTTAATAAATGCTTGGTATCTTCCTTCCTTCCTTCCTTCCTTCCTTCCTTCCTTCCTTCCTTCCTTCCTTCCTTCCTTCCTTCTTTCCTTCCTTCCTTCTCTCCTTCCTCCAATCCTTCCCTCCTTCTTCCCTTCCTACTTTTGCTCCTTCCTTCCTTCCTTTCTCCCTCCTTCCCCTCCCTTCCTTCCTTTTTTTGCTCAGTCACATAAGTCATGAGAATGAATTATGAACCTAAATCTTTTGACTCCACATGTAACATTCTTTCTAATACACCATGCACAAGACCTGGTCTGAGTTTCATATCTTATAATAGCTCTTTATTTTTGTGTGTATGTGTGTAGACACACATGTTGTTTGTGTGTGTGTACATATGTACACACATACAAGCATATCAGTTTATCCTCACGACCACCTTGGGAAGAAAGTGTAATTATTATCCCCATTTTACAGATGAGAAAAGTGAGGCAAAGACTTATCCAGGTCCCTACAGCTAGTAAGTGTTTGAAGCAGAATTTGAACAGAGGTTCTAGGATAGATATTCTAACTACTGCATCACTTAACAGAAGTTCATCAGACCCTTGAACCAGCCTCCTAATCTCTACTAGACCCAGTTTTCCCATTTGTAAAATGGAAAAATAATACTTGTAGTGCATCTACCCCACAGAGTTGGGAAGATCAAGTCACTCGTGAAAGTAAAGTGCTATAGAAATGTCAGCTATTATTATAGGAATCCATTCCATTCACTTACATAAAATTCCTTTCTTTTCACAATTTAAAGATGAAAACATTTCAAGGAACGCAATCCCTGAATTTGTAAGGCAGCAAAGAGTTCAGATAAATATCAATGCTTGCAAGTATACCCTTTAAGCATGGAGCAAGAGTGAAAGATTAAGTGATTTCTTTAAATTGAAATCCTTAGGAGTTAAAATAAAATTAATTAATCTATTTTAAAAGACATACTTCAAGCCCCACAGGTTTTCTCTCTGCAATTGTGGAGTACCGAGCTGGCAGAGGTTACCAAAAATAGCCCACTAGCAATATAAGAAAAACCATGCATTTCTTCAAGACTGGCATTTGATTTTCTTTAAGTCTAGAGTTACAAAACCTAGAAGGCCAAACATGCTATCTTTTCCCTTATTGACTAAGAGGTGCTTTTTCAAGGGGCGGGGGGCAAACTCCAAATATTTTCATCTGAAGGAAACTCACAAAATCGATGTCTTGACTGTTATACCTTCTACAGAAAGCAAGCTAGGGAAGCCAGGAGGTAGAGATGAGGACGGAAAGAGTTTCGGGCATGAGAAATAGCCTGTGAAAATGCAAAGAATCTCAAAATGAATTGTCACATTTGCAGAACAGTAAAGCAGCTAGTGTACCTGGCTCATTCTGCATGTGCATGGTAGGGTATAAGTTTTAAGAAGATGGAAATCTGGAAAGGTACACGTTATGGAGAGCCTTAGCAAACAAACAGAGGATTTCATATTTGCTCTTGGAGGTATTAGGGATCCACTAGAGTTTTTTGAATGGGTAGTGACATGATCATACTTGTAATTTAGGAAGATCACTTTGACAGCTGAGTGGAGGATGAATGGGAGTAGAGGGAGATTTGAGGCAAAGAGATCAAATAGCAAGCTATTTCTATAACTCAGGCATAAGAGAGGAGGGCCTGTAGCAGGGTCGGGGTATAGTGCCAGAAAAAAAAGAAAGGAGGCATATACAAGAGATGTTATATAGGTCATGACCATGCCTGGGAAATGGCCACATGGTCAGGAATGCCTTGATCTCAAGTAATGAAGTCTCAGTCAGTTGTATTATTAGTAAACTTGACCAGGTCCTTTCTACCTAGGCTCATAGGATCTAAGAAAAAAGTGATAGTAAAGATTTAAGATGCTGAATACCCTGCTACTTTGAATGGTAAATATTAAATGATAATTGCATTCCAGTTATTTTATGAAAGACATGTGGGAAAAAATATCTTTACAGTCAACGAGGCCTCTGTAGGCTGGGTGGGAAGGATTTTCTTTTTGTGTGCTATATCAATATGAATTTGAGGTTTTCTAAGGAAGCTGAGGGTATCAGCAGGAAAGTGGACACCATAGCTTTGGTATGCCCGCAACTAATGAACTTCTCCAGTGTATCAACATTGGTTGGAGCTGATTTGAGTCTGTCCAAAGAATATTACAGGTAGTGGTATTAGTGACTCTCTATTGCCTCCATAATCAAATATAAAATGCTTTGTTTGACATTCAAAGCCCTTTATAACTTATCTCCCTCATTTCCAATCTTCTTATGCTTTACTCCCTAATGCAAAGGGATCCAGTTACACTGGTCTCCTAGCTGATCCATAAACAAGACATTCCATCTCTCAGCTTCAGGCATATTCTCTGACTGTCCCTGTGCCTGGAATGCTTTCCCTTCTCAAGTCCCTCTGCTGGTGTTCTTTAAAGTCCCAACTAATGTGTCACCTTCTCCAGGAAGCCTTTCCCAACCCCTCTTAATTCTAGTGCCTTCCCTTTGTTAATGTTTTCCTCTTTATTCTACAGCTTGTTTGTATGTATTTGCTTGCCTGTTGTCTCCCCCATTAGACTGTAAGCTCTTTGAGAGAGTTGACTATCTTTAGTCTCTTTTTGTATCTCCCAAGCTTGGCATAGTACATTTTAAAATATTGATTAATTGATTGATTAACTTGAGATCCAATACCTGGGGACTCAGTCACCCTTTAACCCCTTTCAGGAAGCTTTCAGGAAATCAGAATTTTCTAGCAAAAAGAGAACCTAAAAGGCAGACAGAGTCAGATGTGGTCAATGTACCAATTGATTTTGTGATTATTCTCTGTCTCTGTCTCTTTCTCTGTCTGTATCTCTGTCTCTCTTTGTCTCTCTCTGTCTGTCTCTCTTGTCTTTGTTACAAGGGAAGGCTCACTGGTTGGGGAAGGGCATGTGGCATGTTTGGAAATGAATGTAATATTTAAAATAAGAGCCATTAATAAGAAAAAAAAAACCTGATACAGAGGGCACTGAAAGAAGAATAAAAATTTCAATTAAAAACATTTTGTGAAAAGAAGTGCAGCTTTGGTAACTCTCCAGAATCTGAAGGATGGAATAACTTAGAGAAAGAAATTTGGCTCTGATGACTGGTGTTTTATCAATGGTATGGAAGATTAGCCTGTGAGGCAACACACAGAATCTATCCTCAACCTCTTTATGAAGGATCTCAAAAGATCATCCTATCACAGATAGAAGGTGTCAGGGCTCATATAGGATAATAGGACCTTGACATTTGACATTGGGCAATAAGGGCAATAGGAGCAGCCAAACATCCAAAGGCAAAAAATTAACAGCCAACTAGTAAATCTGTCTCAACCAAACTAAACAGGGCAGAAAAGCATGAATTAAGCAAGGTAGGACAGCACTTCTGCAGGGTTAGAGCCATTAAGTTCTCTAAGACGGTGAGGAAAGCTTCTATAAGATCGATGTTCACACTATGATCTCTAGCAGTAGAATACTTAGAAATCAGATGTGGACAGGTATTTCTTATTTAGGAAACTAAGGATGAGGTAGGATTTCATTTCGAAGCCATCAGGGAAGGTAACAAAGATGACTAACTTCTTTGTCTCTCACTGACAGGAGAACTATTTCTTAGGATAGGGAGTTGAGAGTATCTGAAGTAGGACTGGAAAGAAGATTATAGAAAGGATGAAATGTGACAAGAAAAATCTCCCTTAGTTTGGATTTTCAGTACAACTACCTTTCTAGGTACTAGAATTAGCATTCAATTTAAACTAGCATTCAATTTAAAGAGAATTTCAACTACCTGATCTAGGAGAGGCTCAATAAAGGACTCAGTAGTCTCTAATTGTTTTTATCATATACCTCCTATTAATAGAAAAAAAATTGAGCACATCCCCAATGTGTATTTTTACTTATTTATAAGTTATACAATATGCTACTGTGCAAATAATTGAGTACAATCTAAAAGTTACACAAACATAGAAATTAGTATGACAAAGATGAAATAACAAAGAAGAAATGAAATAAATAGGGAGCCACTGGAGTTTGAGCAAGGAAGTGCCATTGTCAGATTTGCATTTTAATAAAATTATTTCAGCAGCTGTATGGAAGATAGATATTAAGGAGAGGAGGGACTTAAGGCCCTAGAAGAGAGTTAAACCTACCTAGTCATGGGGAAAGGGTTGGATAATTTCTAGAGGAGGGGGTAGAATTTTACCAGTGGCACCCATACAGCTATTTCTATGATAGTCTGGGTTGTAGTTAGGTATCAATTGTTCTGAAGGTTGGGGGTGAGGGTGTAGTTTGTAAGTTTGCATGGTGGAGGAGGGAGGTAGCAGAGTATGGGAATCATGGGATAGAAGAGTAGGAGTGGCTGTGTTGGAGAAAAGCCCCATTATTTGCTACTGCAAGAAATTGGGATACCTCTGGTTGGTCAGTTTTCTCACTCTTATTGGTTGACTATAACCCACAGTTCTTACTTCCCCCATCCTAGTTAATTCATAGCCACCTATGTTGGAGGCCACTAAATTAGGCAATTTTTAATATTAAAAAAAAGATCTAGAACATGCTTTCCACTCATTTGTATGGAAGAACAGACATAGCTTTTATGATATTGGTAGTTTTGCAACTTTGCTAGTTTATTATTTTAAACCCTACATGTACCTGTGCAGTTAGCACTACAACAGATTTAAAAATTATTAAAAAAAGATTGTGTGCCATTAAAAAAAACAACCCTCAGAAGAACTGGGCAGAAGTAGAAACCTGCATTTTATTCTACATGAATCTGGGAAAGAGAAGAACCTGTTCCAATTGGCTAAATGTAATGGAAATGCAGATTTGAAGATCTTCCCTGCCCATAGGCCCTTTGATTGGCTTAAGAGACTTTGATTGACTTAAGTGACTCTGAGAATCTTCCTTGATTTGAAAATATACTCTGCCCCCTAATAGGCTGAATGTGGTCACATGGAGCCTGTGGTAGGAGGCTTGGTTTTCAGGAATGCCCACATTTTGATGCTGTGTGATTGGGCAGTGGGTCAAGAGGGTGGTTACATTCTCTGAGCCAGGAGAAGACTATATAATCCCTGATTTGAAGCTTTCCTTTGGGGCTCACTTTGAGAAGTGTTGTGTGATTTGACCAGATGAAACTCTGGGAAGCTGTTGTTGAGAGCCCCCCAGCTTTGAAAACCCAGATGTTTATGCTTCCCTCTCTGGTAACTGTGATTTTGATATTGATAATGGTTGGACAGTTTGGAAGCCTGTCTGTTTGATCTGTCTGTATACTCTGAAGTTTGGGGTGCTGACCTTTTCCCCCTGAACTAAGTAATATATGTTTGTTTGATTAAAGTAAGCTTGTTAACCCATTTTGAGTTGCTTTCCTTTTGAAAAGCAGATCTAAGAACCTGTGTTGGCAGTCACCCTGGGGATATTGGGGTGCTTGCTGCTACACTAAGCTATTACCTCCATGCAGATGGTACGTGCACACACACACAGCCCCGATATCATTTTTGAACCCCAGTCATTCATCTCCAACTACTTGCTAGACAGTTTGATCCCAATGTCTCGGCAACTCAAATATGATAGATGCAGTTTATACTGCAAGGGGAAATGACACTGAAACATTATCCTCCCTATCTTCCAGGTGGCTACCTTTGATTCCTCCCTCTGCCTCTTCCCCTGAATCCCTTAAGTTCTGAAATATTATTGATTCTTCCTCTAGAACAGTTTGCACATCTGTCCCTTTCTCTACTTACACTTAGGTCTTTATCACCTCTCACCTGGACTATTTCAGTAACTTCCTAATTGGTCTCCTGCTTCCTCCATCTCCTTCTCTCTAATCCTGCCTCAGTACAACTGTCAAAATAATATTTCTATGGCACAGGTCTGAGCATGACACATTTCTCCCCCCCTCCCCCCTCCCCCCTCCTGCCAGACCTTCAGTGGTTCCTTGTTGCCTCTAAGACAAGACATAGACTCCTTAGCCTGGCATTTCAGGCTCCATGGAATTTGATTTTAGTCTACCTTTATAGTTTTATTTTACATTATTAACAAATTGTCTCATCAGCTGAACTCATCAAGTTCTGAAAGTCCTTCCTCCTCATCCTTAGTTGTTGAAATCCCTCTTCAAGGTCAAACTCAAGTGCCTTCTTAACTATATGCTTTCTTTCTGACATTCCCAGGTGTATGTAATGGCTCCTTCTTCAATTTTTCCTAGAGTACCTTAGCTTTATCTCTTTTATTCTAGCAAATTCTACTTGTATCATGCTAATTTGGGTGGTTTTCATATTTTGTACAATAAACTGTAAGCTTCCAAAGGGTAGGGAATATGTCTCCCCCCCATATGTAACCCCAACCTTTTCATAATGTTTTTCATGAAGGTGATTAAAAAAGTACTTGTGGAATTAACTTTGAAACAACCTTTTTGAGAGTTTTAATATATTTACCACATGTATGTGTGTTTTTTTTAAAGCAATTGGGGTTAAGTAACTTGCTCAAGGTTACACGGCTAGTTATTTATTTTTGTGTGGGTGCTAATTTTCTGAGGCTGGAACTGATCCTGGGTCCTCCCAACTCTGGGGGTCGGCAGTCTTACTCACTGCGCCACCTAGCCACCTCTGTGTGTGTGTGTGTGTGTGTGTGTGTGTTTAAAGATTAAAATATTACTGTGCTATAAGAAATGAATTTGTGTCTAATGGTAGTCATGGCAGCGGGGGGAGAAGGAAAGAAAAAAGGAAAAAATAAACATTTACATAATAATTTTGCTGTATATTTCAAAAGAATAGCATATTGTATAGTTTCATGTACAATCACATTTTTATTGTACTATGTTATGGAAATGCTTGTTTTATTCCATAAATTAAAAATATTAAAAGTATAGCATTTATAAGACATGAAATAATAAAGATACTATTTAAAGTATAGATTTTAAATGTTGAAAATGAGGTCACCTCAAATAGTCAGAGACTGAGAAAAAAGATACTTATTTTTCTCCAGAGGAGCAGAACACATGTATTGATGTGTTGCATATTGTAAAGAGCCCAAGATGTTCTTTTCACTGTTTTCTAGATTTTATTATAGTTCCAAATAAAAAGAAAAAATCCACAAAACAATGTGTGCATTATTCTTACAGGCTCAGTTTTATTTCCTTAAATACATTCCTCTTATCAGAATCTGATCATGCTTTTTTGTTCTCTCCCATTTCTAAATTGCTGCCCTACTTTATGCTTTCACTTCTGATTGTTTGTTCTTTTCTCTTTTGTTACATTAAAAAGTGGTCAGGATTTGCCTTCCAGGAGTCACTCTTTCCCTCACCAGGAACTAGAAGGTGCACATAACTGGGGGCACCTCCACCAAGGCCTCCACTTATCTACATGCTACAGCCAAGTCCATCTCTTTCTCTGATTTGGGATTTTGAAAAAAAAAAAGATAGAGAACATGGAAATGAATAGGGGCCAAACTGGCCACTTTTGGAAATATATGATCCACTCATCTACAGATGAAAAAATGGAAAGGTAACCTGCATTTAAAGGTGCTTTCCCTGCTCAGCTTTAGAACACTACCCTCTCTTGCATGAAAGGGGCTGGTGATGATGATGATGATGATGATGATGATGATGATGATGATGATAGCATTTATACGACACCTTAAGTTTTGCAAGGTGCTTTACAAGTATATAATTTAATCCTCTGTAATGGAAATGCAAATTTAAAGATCTTCCCTGCCCCTAGCTTAAGTGCACCTGGAGCCTGTGGTGGGAGGCTTGTTTTTCAGGAAGGCCAACACCTTGATACTTTGTGATTGGGCAGTGGGTCAAGGAGGTTGTTACAATCTGAGCCAGGAGAAGGCTATATAAACTCTGATGAGAGTCTTTGCTTTGGGGCTCGCTTTGAGAAGTGTTGTGTGATTTGACCAGATGAGACTCTGGGAAGCCGTTGTTGAGAGCCCCCCAGCTTTGAGGGCCCAGATGTTGATGCTTCCCTCTCTGGTAACTGTGATTTGGTATTGATGTAATGGTTGGACAGTTTGGAAGCCTGTTTGATTTGTAAGTTCTGTAACTCTGGAGTTCGGGGTGCTGACCTTTTCCCCCTGAACTAGGTAATATATGTTTGTTTGATTAAAGTAAGCTTGTTAACCCATTTTGAGTTGCTTTCCTTTACAAGGGCAGATCTAGGAACCTGTGTTGGCAGCCACTCTGGGGATGCTAGGGTGCTTGCTGATACATCCTTACAACAGTCTTGGCCAATGTCTGTTGTTGTTGAGTCATGCATTCTTTGTGACCTCATTTGGGGTGTTCTTGGCAAAGACACTGGAGTGGTTTGCCATTTCCTTCTTGAGCTCATTTTATAGATGAGGAAACTAAGGCAAACAGGGCTAAGTGACTTGCTTAGGGTCACATAGCTAGTAAGTGTCTGAGGCCAGATTTGATCTCAGGTCTTCCATACTCCAGGTCTAGCACTCTATCCACTCTGCTGCCTAGCTACCAGTGCCAGTCAGAGTCATAGTCTTTTCTCTATAATACTCATTATCTCTGCTCTTGTCTTCACTCAGAACGCAAAAAATAAAAACAAAAATAAAAAAAAAATCTCATTTGCTCTTCAATGCCTGGCTGGTAATGGTGTTTTCTTTTAATACCCTGAGGTTAAAAATATTACCCTCTCCTCTATCCTCATCTATACCATCCTATTCTTTCTCCCAAATTAATTGCTCTCCCTTTCTCCTTATTAGATATTTTTCTTTTAATAATATTTCCACTAAATATTTTACATCTCTTTTGCCCATCTCTGTCTTCACCTTACCCAAGTAACTTCTTCCTTAAGCTCCCATTTTCATTAGATTTCTCTGAATTCCAATAGCACTTAGGGTATGTACCACACTTAATTATCTGTCTACTGTCTACTGGACTTTTACACTTGGATATGATGGGGTCCTTGGGATGTATATATGTTTGTAACATCAGTCTGTAATATCAATCTGTAACATCAGTTTGTAAATGGGGTGCTTTGGGATTTATGTCTGTAAAATCAATTTGTAAAAGCAGTCTGTAAAATCACACTCCCCCCCGCCCCGCCAGTCTCAAAGCATTAACTGCCCCTTCCCCCTGCCAGCACTCTGCCCAGCAACAACTCATGAACTGTTTATCTCTACTTGAAACAATAAGCTACTTATGAATCCTTCACAAAACTATCTATAAACATTTTTAGCTTAGGCAAATGTTATCTCCCTTAGTTAGAGTGGCCAGGTGCACCATGAATTCTTCAGTACCCTAACTATAGGGTAACTCCTTAGCCAATTATACCCGTACTGTGTCTCTGATGGCCTTGGTTCCCAACATCTATCTTGTCAAGATTGACATTGATGGGTGGCAGACTGGGCACTCCTTAGTAGCCATGACCGAGGATTGACTTTAGTGACTTGTCAGGCCTAAAACCACACCTCTAGGTAGCCCCCCCCCCCCCTTGGGCTATTTCCCAGTGAATCATGGGCAATACGCCTTCGAAGTTGATATTAAAAGTGCATGGTCCTTTAAGCACTGACCACTCCTTAACTCCTCCCTGATCCCACCCTTACTCACCTAGTTAGCATAATTGGCACCTGATCTACTGTCTTGACTCCATAAAACTATGCCTGTGACCCCTGGAAGTTTGCAGGTTCCATAAGAATCTAGCCCGCTGTCCTTGCACAGCGTACCAATAAACTTTACAATCTCGACTCCAAGTTTGCTTGAGCCTGGTGAATTCCTTCCAGACTGGATGCCAGGGTGGGTCCCTGGCAGAACCTCTTACCCTTCCCTACCCTTATCACCCTTGCCTTCTTCAGATATACCAATATCACCTCAAACTAAGTCTAAAGGAGAACCCAACAATTCTTCCTCCCAAAGCAGCCTCCCTCCCTTGACTTCTGACTAAAAAGATGAGACTTAGCAGGGAAGCATGGAAAGTCTCACATTATGGTTCCAAGAAAATAAACTTTAGAAGCACAATATGGGGAGGGATGACTAGAGAGCAATTCATCTGAAAATAATCTGGTGGTTTTAGTGGATTTCATGCTCCATACAAGACAGCTTGAAATATGCCAGCCAAGAAAGTTAGTATAACCTCAGGTTGCATCTAGGATTCAAGGAGAGAGTACCAATGCATTTTGCCCTGGTCAAGCCACTGTAATGGGAATGGGAATTTGAAGATCTTTCCTGCCCCTTAATAGACCTGGGGAGGAGGGAGTTTGAGGACCTCCCCTGCTTTGAAAGTAAACTCTGCCCCTTGATATGCTGAATGTAATCACATGGAGCTTGTGATGGAGGGAATTTGCTAAAGGGTGGACCAGAGTCCACAGGAAGCTTCCCTGCCATGAAGATAAACTCTGGCCCCTGATAGGCTGAATGTAGTCACACGGAGCCTGTGGTGGGAGGATTTTGCAGAAGAGAAGCAGAGCCCACAGGAAGCTGGTGTTGAGAAGTAGCCAGAAGGTGGGGGACAGAGGAGCTCAGGTAAGGAGATAGAGAGTTTTGTGAGTAAATATTGATCTTGTACTGGTTTGTGGAAAGGCTGAAGGAGTTGTGGTTCTCAATATTATAATGGCTTCTGAATATCTTTGGTACTATGATGGAATTGGCTTACTGGTTTGGGGATTAGGTTTCCTGGTGTCTAAATAAATGTTTCAATTTTTTCTCTATCTGGAGAGTTTGGTATATTTTGTGATGGAACGTCATGCAATACTTATAGTCACGGTCTTTATTGTGATCGTGGGCACTGTAAATATTGCATTGGCGATACAACCACATGTGGAGAACTACATGCATTTCCAAGTGCTACTTTTTAAGAATAGCATCGATAAGTCAGAGAGAGTCCAGGTGAAGACAGTAAGGATGGTGATGGACTTCAAGTTTATGTGACTTGTGGATCATCTGAAGGAACTTGGGCCAGCTATAGGGCAGCTAGGTGACTGAGTGAAAAGTACCTGTGCCTAGACTCAGAAAGACCTGAGTTCAAATCATTCTCATTCACTTAACTAGTTATCTACCTTGGTTAATTCACCTAACTTCTGTTTACTTGTTTCCTCATGTGTAAATGGGAATAATGATAGCACTGACCTCCCAGGGTTGTTGTAAGGATTAAAGGAGGTAATAATGGTCAAGTGCCTGGCACATAGTAAGCCTCGTATAAATGTTAGCTATTATTATCATACTTAGTCTGGGAAAGAAAAGCCTTGAAGTTTTGGGGGGTAAAAATATCATAACTGTATTCAAATATGTGAAGAGCTATCATTTGGAATAGGGATAAGATTTATTCTATTTGACACCAGAGGCAAGAGTCCAAAAGTCAAAGTTGCAAAGGAGCTGATTTCAGTTCCATACTTGCTAACAATTAGGTCTATTGAATAGTATGACATGGGGGTGTTCCAAAATGTTAGTGCTATTCTAAACCACTAGAATTTAAAACTGCACTAAGACTTTTGGGATATCCTGCATTTAAGCATAGGTTAGATACTATATTAGATAAAGATCCCTTTTCAGATATAGCTTGGATTAGATGGTCTCTGAGGTTCCTTCCAACTCTGTAATTCTGATTCAGATGTTTTGTTTCAATACTTAGCTCACTCCTCTTCCAGTCATCTAGGTGTAAAACCTTAGCTATCTTACTACTAGCTCCTTTTCACCATATCCAATTAATCATCAAGTCTTATTAATTCTTTCTCTATAACATCCTTTATATATTAGCATTATCTAGGTACATGGATAGCACTGTGAGGGACTACAGGGAATAAAAATGAAGTATAAGAAGCAATTCCTATCCTCTGGAATATATTCTGGAATTCACTTAATAAATTCTTGCTCTAGAGACAAGACACAAATTGGAAATAAGTAAGAAATCTTTCATTAAGTGCCAATATGATCCCAAAGTAATTCATGGATCCATGGGGGTCTAGAATTGTCAGGGAAGACCTCAGAGAGAACACTTAAGATTGACATTTGTTGTCGTTCAGTCATTTTCAGTCATATCTGACTCTCCATGAACCCTTTTGGGATTTTCTGGGCAAAGATACAGGAGTGGTTTGCCATTTCCTTCTCCAACTCATTTTACAGGTGAGAAAACTGAGGCAACAGGGTTAAGTAACTTGCCAACGGTCATAAAGCTACGTGCCTAAGATTAGATTTGAACTCAGGAAGGATGAGTGCTCTAATCACAGAACAACCTAAATGCAGATAGATTGACTACCACTTCAAATACACACCCTCATAATATCAGGCCTGAATTACTGCAATAGCTTCTTGCCTGAATTATTGCAATATCTTCTTAACTGAGATATTTGCTTCTAGTCTTTCCCCTCCAATCCAATTTATATACCACTTTCATATTTATTTGTCCTCAAATACCACTTTCATTTTGAGCTTTTCAACTTAACAATAGAAAAGCAAACACACAAAACCTCCAGTTATTGACAATTGCTTATAGATGAAATCAAAATTCCATAGCTTCTTATTTAAGGCTCTTTATAATCTGCCCTCACCTAACTTTCTAGTTGAGCTTTGCTCCAGCTAGACTAATCTGATCAGAACCAATCTGTTTATGATTCCTCTAAATTGAAATTTAGCAACTCTGTTGCTTCCATTCCCTCTACTGTCCTCTCTTCTTTCTTTCAATTACATAAATCCTACCCATTCTTCAAGGCCCATTTCAGTTTTAGTCAGTTCCACGTAGACTTACTTTACTTTCCCAGCCCATAGTCAACTTTCTTTCATCTGCATTAGCAGTTTTTATTGTTCACATCACTTATTTCCTACATAATCAAATACTGTGCCTTGTGATACTTCTTATAGTTTTACATAATTCTTATATAGGAAATCTTTCTAGTTCAAATCTTCCTTGGACTAAAGTTATTTTTAGTAATCTGTAATTCTGAATATTTGAAATATACAGTGCTAACTCATAGTATTTATGTTATTACATTTTTTTAAAGGAAAGAAATCTTGTAAACTCACTGTTTATTACCATAATCTTATGAACTATGTAGTTTGTTCTCTACTATGGAGAGAGTGCAATATTAGCAGATATTACTTCTCTTGTGAATCTCTAGATTCACTACCAATAGGGAGAGACTATTTAATTTAATTTGTTATAGCTTGTCTTTCCAACTACATTGTTACCATCTTATTATGGTGACCCCCAAATGGACTGCAAACATCAACTAAATTATGTCTCAAATACAGGGTAAGAAACTCAGATATTTATGGAATTACTTATATACTTCTTACACTGTTTGCTATTATTCTGTGTTCATTAATATGGTCTACCTACTAGAACTGTAAGTTCCTTGAGGGTAGGAACTATGTCTTATTCTCCTTGTATCCTCCATAACATTAGCACTGTATTTAGAGCAAATATATCACACAGGCATGTCATTTATTATTTCTAAGGCAACAATGGGCATGTTAAGATAGGTAGGCAGTATTATGGATAGAGTGCTGGACTTCAAGTAAGGAAGACTGATCTTTCTGTGTTCAAATCTGGCCTCAGCCACTTGTGAGCATTATGACCCTGGGCAAGTCATTTAACCCTGTTTGCTTCCATTTCCTCATCTGTAACATGAGTTGAAATGACAAACCACTCCAGTATCTTTCCCAAGAAAAACTCAAATAGGGTCACAGACAACTGAACATGACTGAAAAATGAGTGAATAACAAGGCAATAATGTCAGGCAGTTAATTCCTAAGAGAAAGTAATAGGAAACTATCCTACTTAGAATTTTCTCTATTACTTTCTCCTTTTCCTTAACAGAATAAAAATAGTTTGTACTGTTCATAATAAAAGATATGTGTTCACTGTTGAATTACAGATATTCCACAAGGTAGCTGAGAGCATCCTTCATGCTCTAGAACTTAGAGGTTCTGAGTGATGACCATCTCAAAATCCTAGTTGCAGAAAAATAGGGAGAGTGTCTCAACTGACCATAGGAACAGTAGGTGTTTGGTCTTCAGAGTGTAGCAATATGAGCAGAAGATTTAATTATTTTTATTCTAATCAAATGAGGGCAACATTAAGATGGCTTTCGAGGGCATGCAAAGGGGAATGGTATTTCAGTGTGAAACTACTTTTTGGTCAAAGCAAAAGGAGTTGAAAAAAAGATTTAACAGTAAATGGGGTTCCTAGAAAGAAGGTGTTAAGGTCATGAGCATCTGCTGTGTATTGATGTATCTCACTAATCTCATGTGCGGACAGTGGAAATCAGGTCTAAATATTTCTAGCAAACTACTGGTTTTATTTTCTGTTAACAGTGTTAGAAAAGAATGAACACACCACTAGTACTTGATTATTAAAAGATAAAAAAATCTTAAAGACACACTTTCTTTTCTTTTTTAGGTAATTTTAGCCCCCCTCCCTTTTTTTTTGTAATATCACTGTTAACATCTATCCATCCATCCATCCATCATCTATCTACATCTCTCTCTCTCTCTCTCTATCCATCCATCCATCCATCCATCCATCCGCATATATTATTTATTTCTTGTTTTTACTGATTTTTCTATTTCAAATAATAACAACATCTCATTAATTAATGAAACAATAATCTTTGCTAATACTTTCCTCCCACTCCTCTCACAATTGTGTGGTATAGTGAATAGATAACTAGGTTTGGAAACAAAAAAAAAAACCTACATTCAAATTGTGTCCCACACTTTCTAGCTCAGTGGCCATGCAGAGTCACAACCTCTAAGAATTTAGGATAATTCTCTAAAACTACAGCTTAGAGCCAGTTGTAATCCACCTGTCAAGGTAGTTTCATCACCATCAAAATCACAAGTTCTTGACAGAGGATAAACATGTAAAACAAAAATAAGCCTTTTTTATATCTAAAGAAAAATATCGTACACATTCTAACCAACATCTAGACAATTCTCAAACATTCTAACTAAAACATTCTAATCAATATCTAATGCTATATCCCTACAAACTAAATTATCTAATTTAAGAAAATCATAAAAAGATACAAATCATTAGCTACTGCAAGGCTTAAATGAAATGGATTCTTATAGAGGAAACAGAACAAGGCTAATTCTCTGAATCACTTGGCTTCTTACTTTTACCCTTTGAGCAAATGAGTTAACGCATAAATATCTTCTCAGCTTCTCTCTCTCTATTTAGCTGTCTTTGTTTTTGTCAGTTGTATCTCCAGTGCTTAGCACAGTGCCTGGCACATAGTAATGTTTATTGGATTGAATTAGATTGGCATGGAAATTATAAAAGCTGTGGAATTATTAGATTTTGAATAAAGTATCTTTAAAGCAAGAGTTAAAAGGCACATTTAGGAACAATGGTTTCTTCAAGGCACTCTTGCAATTAATATAAAACTATTGTTCCTGAGTAGGAAAAAAGGCAAAATCAGAGAGCTTCCTAATGAAGCAATGCTAAGACATAATATCATATGCCAAATTTAACTGATTACTTCTACATGTACAACAATAACACAGGGAGCTATTGTACATATTGCTGACAATAAAAACTATTATCCAAGTTATTATTATAATTAATACTGTTTATTAAAGCATCTAAATGATCCAGGTTCCATATAGCACATATCAAATGGATTATTAATTCTCTTGTGGCACTTGTATTCAAAGGAGACAAAGTGGCTGAAAGGAGAGAATTCTTCCACCCTATTCCCTCCCCTGCACCACCACACACACCCAGCATTGGACTATAATGGTACAGCCTGTGTGAAAACTCTTTTCACTGATACAGACAGACACTGGGTTTATAATATATAGTTTTAGAGAGTTGCCTGAGGCAGTGAGAAGTTAAGTGACTTAACATAGTCACATGGTCACATAATCAGTAAGTCTCAGAATTGTAGTATGTACTCAGGATTTCCTGTCTCAAAGACCAGCTCACTGTAAACTTATGCCATGCTGCTTCTCAGAGATTATTTTAAAAGTGATATATTTTGTGGGTGGTTTTGTGACTTGTCTAGGATTCTTAGCATGAAAATGGAATGGGAAGAAAGGGAAAAAGTAAGAATGAATTTACTTGAGATTCATAAAGAATTAAATATTATAGGAAAGCTTCACCCTTGAAATGAAGAATTATTTATATTTGATGGAAAAAGGTACATTGGGAGTCAGAAGAGAAGTTTAAGCAAGAAAGAAATGTGAGGAAAAAAGGACTACTTTTGTATATTGATGATGATGAAAGAAAAAGGGGCTGAGTATGGGAAAATTACTGAGCAGGAAATTAACAAATCCAGGTGTGATTTGTATCCATGTAAAACTTAGCATGTGTTTGGAGTATTTAAGCCATGGAGATTGCATTTATCACACAATCTAGAGGGTCTGATGGTATCAGTTGTGCTAATGCCCCAGCTATTGATAACAACTGCTATTGTCACTTCAGAGATCCCCCTTGTTTCTGCTGGTATGGCTGTGATTCTTAAAGATATCCTTAGAATAAAACTTGAATATTCCCTGAGGAGTGCCTCTGAGGCCACCACAGAAGGAAGACAATCTTCACAGTGAGCACCATCTTCAGACCAACTCAGTGTCAGAGTAAATGATAACAGAAGTAAAGGTCATCTAAATGAACTCTGTTCTCATTTGCTTTACTCATAAGTAGGACAGATGACACAAAGAATACTATTGGAAGTCAGAAAAAAACTGTTGAAATCCTGTCACAGAAACTTACTAATTTTGTAATGCTGACCTAACTTCTCCCAGTCCCGTTTTCCTCATATGTCAATAGACTCTGAAGTCCCCTCTAGAGCTATATTTATGATTGTTTTTCTATTGTGAACACAACAATGAAAAAGTGATGTGAGGATGTCTGGTGATAGATGAAGGAGTTTAGCTGTGTATGTGAAGACAAGTGATGATCAGAAATGTTACATAGCAATAAGTGACAATAGCTTTGGGGAGGAGAGGGGAGTGAGGACTCTAATGGAAAGGATTTAGGAAAGAGTGAAACCAACAATATTAGAACTTGTTAAATTAAAAAAAAAAAAACAAACCTCTCAGAATTACCTTGTGTTTTCCCAAACCCATTATCACAACTGCCTTTCTCTCCTTGATTATACTGTTACCAATCTATGCTAGGGGGTTGGGAAAACTGACAATACCTTGAAAGTTGACTGAAGAGTTAGTCTGACAAACCAGAAGAATTCTGGGCTTTATTTCTTAACGTGTAGTTTGAGTTACTGTAGAGTAACTCAATAGCAACTGTAGCAGTTATATCAGACAGATGGTATAGGGGATTCAGTTCAATAGATCTAAAGATAATATGAAGTCTAGGTGAGCAAGAGGGAAAGAGATAGAGATAAATTGAGTGGTTAGTGGGGGAATGCAAAGAAACTAGAGGTAAGAAGGAAGGAGTAGAATGAGAGAAATTCTTGGTTAGTTCAATTTGAAGGGGATGATTTAGTAATTACATAGTACAGTAGAAAGAGCTTTGAAATTGGGAGTTAGAGGATTTGGGTTTGAATCCTAACCTTTCACCCCCTATGTGATAGACCAGTAAATAACCATGTCTCCCTTTTCTCATCTATCAAATGAGAGAGTTGAACTAGGAGACCCATAAAATAATTTCTAATACCAAATCCTTGATACTGTTTTGATTACAATGGAGTCTTTAGAATTATCACAATATTTAGGACCACAGATATTAACCTCTTTGCTTTTCTGAACAACAGATTTTTAGCAATCTTCTTCTGGAAATAATACCCTGCCTTTAAAATTTTTTTTTTAAATCTAAGATATGGGAGCTTCAGGACAGTTAGGAGAAAAGGACAGTGCCATAGGAAAATGATTTCTGGGCAGGCAAGGCCTTGCACTCTTCAAATTGTAGTATGTAGGTCAGAGCCTATATTATCTAATTCCAAGGTGAGGCCTCTTTGTGAAGCCTCTGTTCATCAAAAAAAAAAATCCTAGTCTTTTCATATCCTAGACATGTGGTGCCCTGTGGTTCTTCAAGTCTCTTCTATTTTACCTGTATGAGTGCTATGACTTTAGGCAATGGATTTAACCTCTCTGTACCTCTGTTTCTTCATCTGTTAAATGGGGATAATAATATCTGCCCTACCTACCCACTTCACAGTTTTATGGTGATGATCAAATGTGAAAACAGATATAATATACTTTAAAAAGTTTAAAGTTCTATAAAAATATAGTTTTGTTATTAATTCACAGACTCTTTCCTTGTGGAATCTTTTAAATAGAACCATTTCCCTCTGTTTACTTCAAAAGAGGGGAAAGCCTTTCCCCTTCTATATAACCTATCCAAGAATAAAAAAATACAAGAGGATCCTATTATAACATGATTGTTTATTCATTGATTCAGACATGACAGTGGCCACATTTTTCTTTTCCAAACATTGTAGTTATATACAGGGGAAAATAATATAACACAGTTGAATAAAGACAGGTTTTAATGCTGTCTTTCAGCATCTGTGTCATTAATAAAAAATTCAATTTGATCTGTTTTAATTGAAGTTAGAGTCTATATGAGTCATTGTGGCATGGCAGCCAAAAAAGGCTTGTTTGATGCAAAATACCAGCTAGTCAACTGACTAAACAAAGAAGCCAACCCTCCACAAAACTAAGAGTCTCCAAAAGAGGGAGTGACAATCCTTCTGGTCAGATCATATCTGCAGTGTTATATTCACTGTCAGATGCCACATTTTAGGAAAGGCATGGACTATAAGCATTTCTTAAATCTCCCTTCATTGGTAGAGATTGCTTATTCAATACTACAAGCCTGATTGAGGGTCAGTGTTAGTGAGAATCAGAGAGGAGTTCTTTTGGTTTCCAGCTTTGAAAGAGAATATACTGGATTCCAATTTCTCTTCAGTTAACTAAAAGGAGGAAAAAGCACTAGGAAGAAGCTAATATGGTGGAGATTGCTGATTCTTCTAAATGTCAGTTTTTTCTCAGTTTTTTTCTTCCTTCAGGTATTGAAGAGAAGTTGGAATCCCTTGTCTTCTCTCTTGAAGATGGAAGTCAGAAGATCATTATCTCTTCTCTCAAGTTCTTACCAATTTTATCCCTCATACAGGCCTGGAATATTGAATAATAAATTTCCACCAATGAGGAGGGATGTAAGCAATTGGCTCTTTGAGCCAAGGGTTTCATTTATTACATGCCAGGCACATGACCAAGTGCTAGGGATATAAGACAAAAACAGTCCTTGCCTTTAAGTGGCACAAATTCTAATGAGGCAGAAAACAAACAACTATGCACATCCAAGATATATGTAGTGTAAATCGGAAGCAATTTCAGAAAGACTATTCCCTGGGAGAAGCAGGGAGGGGAGAAAAATGAAAAAAAACAAACAAACTCTTGTAAAGGGTAGAATTTGAGCTAAATCTGGAGGAAAACAAGGAAAATTATGAGCTGATAGTGAGGAGGGAAAGCATTGCAGAAACTGAGGAGAGTTAGTGAAAAGTTAGCAAGATAGGAGAGGTAGTGTCCTGTGCAAGGAGCAGCCATAAAGCAGGTATTGCTGGCTCATATAGTATGGTGAGGAGAGTAAAGGGTAAGAAGACTGTAAAGATAGGAAAGGACAATGCTATGAGGAGTTTTAAACATGACTGAGAAGAATCATAGTAGAACTAACAGGATGGTGTGAAGAAAGGAAGAGTTAGAAGGGATAATTGTCTTCAAGTATTTGTTGAAGAGCGATAAGAATTGTTTAGCTCAGTTCCAGAGGGTAGAACTAGGATGGAGAAGTGAAGGTTATAATTTCAGGTCTGCATAAGAAGAAACTTTTTAACAATTAGAACTGGTCAAAGTGGAGTGGATTGCCATGGGAGGTTAATGGTTTCCCTCTGCACTTCCCACTAAGATTCTATTATCATTTTATCCAAATCAACTGATTACAATACAAAAGACAATATAGTAAATGATTTTAAAATTACAAGTTAGTATCACAAGTAACTTCCTCCCTTTTTCTCTCATCTCCTTTTCTTCCTTCCTTCTTTTCTTCCTTCTTTTCTTCCTTTTCTTCCTTTTTTCCTTCCTTCCTTCCTTCCTTCCTTCCTTCCTTCCTTCCTTCCTTCCTTCCTTCCTTCCTTCCCTCCTTCCTTCCTCCTTCCCTCCCTCCCTTCCTCCCTCCCTTCCTGTAAAAACCTTTGCAAACAAAATAAAGCAAAAACCTAAACCAGATAGATCTCATTCTTCAGGCTACACTCAGGAGTTCTTCCATGCCCCAGTTCTTCATCCTGAAGCTCACTGAATTCCTGGAATTCACATATTGGATGTGCTCCCTCCAACACCCTCTCCCTTAGATTAGAAGGTTATTCCCAGAACCTCCATTTAAGGAGGACACCCAGACCAGCCATTTCTCATTCCTCTCCAGGTCACATACAGAACTTCTACCATGACGCCAAACTGGGTACCACTGCCTTTTCCCTTTTCAGTTTCCTTTTTATATCTTGTCTTCTCCTGTTAGAATATAAACTCCTTGAGTGAAGGGGTTGTCTTTTTTTCTACTTATATCTATATTCCTAGAACTTATCATAGTGTTTGGCACATAGTAAGTGCTTAATAATTTTAGTTGACTGACTGCTAAGCTGTTTAAGGTCCCATATTTGAAAATATTAAGCTAATATGATTATAAAATATAGAAAGATATTACAAATGTCTATATTAGTAAGGTGTCTCCTATTTTGTATATTAATAAACTGTTGGCTATGCTCAGAGCATCTGTATAGCAAAAGCAGAAATGTTTTATAACCTTTCTGAATTATTGCCTCTCATGCATCATTTAATATCTGTGGGTTGTAAGTAGTTTTATCCTACTTGCACCCCTATCACCTCTAAGGCAGCAACCATTTTTCAATGAGTCTTTGTATCCCCAGTACTTAGCATAAGTCCTAGAACAAATTAGGCATTTAATTAACAGTTGGAGTGGATTATCTACTTTTTCCTTCCTTCCTTCTTTCCTTCTTTCCTTCCTTCCTTCCTTCCTTTCTTCCCCATTTCCTTCTTCCCTCTCTTTCCTCTCTACCTTCCTCTCTTATTCCCTCCCTTCTCTCCTTCTTTCCTTCTCTCCTTTCTTTATTACTTCCTAAAAGTAAAAACCTTTTAAAAAACCAAACCAGGGGCGGCTAGGTGGCACAGTGAGTAAGAGCACAGGCCTCGTAACTGGTTTGACCCGGGATCAAATCCGGCCTCAGAAAATGAGCACCCACACATAAATAATGACTAGCTGTGTAACCTTGAGCAAGTTACTTAACCCCAATTGCTTTGAAAAAAAAAAAAAACCCAAAACCAAAATCATTTAGTTAACTAGCTAAGCATTTATTAAGGATATAGATTTTCTTTATCACCCTGGATAATTAAAAAACAACTATAGGAAGTTCAGGTTATGAATAGGGAGTATTATATTGAAACAAAGGCTTTACAAAATATAAAGAGAAGAAAGAAAGAAGACCCCATACCCTCTTCTGAGATCTTCTCAAGTTAATCATCTTGTTTATTGATGTTCTATTTGAGAGTTATTGATGAATAAATGAATAGGCTCAATCCTGATTAATTTTAATTTTACTTTGTTTCAGAAACTAGAAAAATCAGATACTAGTTTCCATTCTAAGCTATTTTTGCTTTTTTTTTATCATAATACCAATATTTCCTTTTCCTTTTTTTTTCTTTTTTTCTTTTCTTTTCTTTTTTTTTTTTTTACCATAATAAGCATTTGTAACATCAGCATTATCGATTTTGGGGGTAGTTAGCTGCTGTACATGTTTCTAAGATTTGTGCAAACATCCTATAATGCATATTTCATTTGTTCAGGAGTGCATTTGGATCACGTTGCTATATTTTGCTGGAGCTGACATTCATTTGCCATTTAGAAGAACCTACACTTATGGTATATTTATGTAATGACTAAAGACCCCAAACATTTTCCACTCAATGTTTTTAAAATTGTGAGAACAGTTTCTTTATAAGTACTCCTTGTAATTCAGAAAGACTTGCTTATTCTTCATTATCTCTCTACATACAATTTCAATGTGTCCAGTGACTATTTTGGCCTTGATTGATCTGTGCCTTTCTTGATGTTTGTATTTACTCCAAAAGTGCAAAATCTGGTTCATGTACACCTCCTCTTGTGTAACTCTTTTATCTGTCCTTCCATTTTTAAAAAAAAAAGGTAAATCAATCTATCAAAAAGGCCTACTGTGAGCCAGGCATTATAATAGGTGATGGACATATAAAGACAACACAAAAGTCTCTGCCCTCAAGATACTAACTTTCAATTGGTAGGAAAGACATTTATAATTATAATTAAATACAAAATAAATACTAAGCAAATATAATTTCAGGAGGGTTGAACTAGAAGTTGTGTGGGTGAATGGGTAGGAATCAGGAAAGATTTCATATAAGAAGTGCCACTTTAGTTGAGTTTTAAGAAAGCTAGGGATTCTAGTACACAGGTACTAGGCACAGGTAAGAAGGAAACACATTCTAGCCATGGGGGAAAGGCCATATAAAGGCATGGAGATGGAAAATGCAATGTAACAGCAAGTAAGTCAATGCCTACAATATGGGGTAGATGAAGGGAAGTAATGAGTAGTAAGCCTCATGGGGTAGAAGGGAGCTAGACTATGATGGGCTTTAAATGTCAAATATAGATCTTTGTATTTTATCCTAGAGGCAACTGAAAGCCAGGGGAGCATTTGAAGCAGGTTATTGATATGATCAGACCTGTGCTTTAGGAATATTACTCTGAAAAGTACATGGAAGATGAATTGGAGAGGGAAAAGATATAAGGGAGCTTTAATTTTGGAAATTATGGAATGGTAGGATTGGAATCATAATATTCCCCTTCATTTCTCTATGTGTTCCACTCAAATCTCTGGACTGCCTCGTCCTCCTTCCCATGTTTCAAGAGTCTTCTTAGCATCAAAAGTCCTTCTACCCTTGTAGACCTTCTTATTCTCAAAGGTCCATCTGCCCCTGAAGTCCCTTCTTAAGTGGTCAGTTCTTTTTGAAGACTCCATATTGAGGAAGTGCACAAGCCAATTATGTTAAAATCTTTAGTCCTATCAAGGCTCCATCCCTGAATTTCTAGGGTGCTTTCTCAACAGGCCCTTATTTGACTACCTTCTCCTAGCCTCCATGCCCAGCCCTTTCTTTCTAGATTCTTATGTCTTGCCTTTCCCCCAAAGAATATAAACCCCTTCAGGGCAAGGACTGATTTTCTTTTACTTCTATTTGAATTACCACAATATAAGGCATATTATACTAAGTATTTTAATAAATGCTTGTTGACTTGGCTTGTTTTTGACTTGGAGGAGGAGATTAAGGCAACAAATCTGTCTACCATGTGGGCTACCTTATTCTAAGTCCCTTGATAGTAAATGGAAATCAATGGAGCACTCAGGCTTTCCATTTGTCATCCCTTGCTTTTACCACATATGGCCTACTTTCTTTTCTGTACAAACATCTCTTTGATAAACTCTTCTATGCTACTTTGTGTTTGCCAGTTCATCATTAGTAGTATTCTGTGGACTACTGACAATCCTGGTAAGAAACTATTTCTACTTTCTGAGGACTAACCTAGCTAAATACAGAGAGACTCATCACCAGTAGGCTGCCCACCAGGTAATAAAGACTTCAGTCACCACAAACCTGTCTTTTGAAACTAACATTAAGAAAAATACTTCAATATAACTTAGAGGGCATTTGGATTGGCGATAACTTTTGAAACACTAGATTGTTTTTGGACCTAGTTATTAAACTCACCATTATGTGGAGTACTGTCAATTTTGAAGTGGTAACTAATATTCTGAATTTTTAAGCTTATCCTGTTGAGCTTAAACATAGATTCAGGGGGATTTTTCTTGAGTTTGTTTGCCGTCCATGGCAATAACAAGATCTAGAGAGACTAAAGGATGAGTATATTTTTTCCTGAGTAAGAAGTACCCATCAATCTGTTTGATGTTGTCTTTTCAGTCATATCTGACTCTGTGGCCCCATTTGGGGTTTTCTTTGGCAAAGATTCTCTAGCTGATTTTACAGAGGAGGAACTGAAGTCAACAAGGTTAAACAACTTGCTTGGAGTCACACAGCTAGTAAGTGTCTGAGGCCAGATTTGAATTTAGGAAGATGAATTTTCCTGACTCCAGGTCTGGCAGTCTATCTCCTGCACCGTTTTGCTGCCTCCCCCAAAAATTTGAACTCAGGGAGATGAGTTTTCCTGACTTCAGACTCAACATTCTATCCACAATACCATCAAGCTGCCCCACAAATCTGTTACTTTCATATTAATCCAAAGATTTTGATAAAATGAGAAATGAGTAAATAGTATTTGAAATCAGACCTCTTAATGCTACTGAGGAGATATAGCAGGGCAGTATCTCTCTAGCAGTGATTATTAAACATTTGTGTCTCAAGACCCTTTTATTCTCTTAAAAACAATGGAGTACCAAAGAACTTGTTTATGGCTTATATTTATTGATATTTACTCTATTAGAAACTAACATATGTTAGTATTATTATGAAAATAGTTTTGACCTCATAAGCTCCTCAGAAAGATCTGAGGGATCCCTAGGGTTCCCCAAACCACACTTTGAGAACTGCTCTTAGAATATAACTTAGAAATCCTTGACATGTGGGCCAAATTCCTTTGGCACATAAACTAGTTACTACCATAATGTTCCTGTCCCCACAGCTTGTATCAAGGTGTAGCATGTGACATAGACTCATGGGATCATTTAGATTTAGAAGTGAAAGAAAATTTAGAGGCCAGTTAATCAAAAAGTTCATTTTATAGATGAAGAAAATGGGTTCCAAAGAAGTTAAATGACATGTACCAAATCACATAGGTAGTAAGAAATAGAGATGGGATTTGAACTCAGGGCCTCTGATTACAAATACATTGCTCTTTCCATTGTAACATTCTGCCTCTCTTAGGGGCTAGAGAGAGGATATAAAGGGAACCAATTCCATACAAAATATGGGGAGTCTAACCCTCAGCAGCTCAGCAGCCCCTATACATGCCACTCCATTAACCGCATACCCAACACTCCCTACTCAACACTCACTACCCCTTGTTACACCACTCTTTCAAAAGTTGTCACATGGCATCAGGGCCAAGAAATGAAGACTTGTAATAGACAACTTTTAAGAGTTGTAGGATGTGTTATTTCACCAGGGGGGAGTTCTAAAACCTGACATTAAAAACAAACAAACAAATGAAAACAAATAAAACAAACCATAAACAAAACCTTTCTGTAATAGAAAAAAAATGAAAACACAGCACTTCAAAGTTGGAAGGGACCTTGGAGGTCATTTAGTCTCTCCTTTACCTGATCAGGAATCCCCTCTAAAATATTCCCAACATATAGTGAGCTAAATCTTTGCTTAGCTTGTCTTAAATAAAGACAAAAAAGGGGTTACCCACTGCCTCCTGAGACAGACTGTTTACTTTTGGAAATCTCAACTTCTTTGCAATAATAGAATCCCAGGAAATAAGAACTGAAAGGCACCTTAAAGGTTATCTGGAATAACCTGCCTTTGACTAAGAAGGCACTTTCCCCTCTAAATTTTGATCACTGAAACTTCACAAAATATTTTGAGGTCTGGGCTAGATTTCTTTGTTATTTTCTCTTCCCTACTTACTTATTCTAGTATTAAAAAAAGGGGGGGGGGCGCGGTTAGGTGGCACAGTGAGTAGAGCGTCAGCCCTGGAGTCAGAAGGACCCGAGTTCTGATCTGGCCTGAGACACTTAACCACACACAAAACAAAACAAAAAAAAAAAAAAAACCTAGCCATGTGACCTTGGGCAAGTTATTTAACCCCAGTTGCCCTCCAAAAGGCAAAACAAACAAACAAACAAACAAAAAACTGGGACATTTAGCTCTTTTGTCACATGTAATTTCTTTTTTTTTCCTTTTTGGAGGGGAACTGGGGTTAAGTAATTTGTCCAAGGTTACAGGGCTAGGTTTTTTGTTTGTGTGTGTTAAGTGTCTGAGGCCAGCACTCTACTCACTGCACCACCTAGCCGCCCCTGTCACATGTAGTTTCATTTATGATTTTTTGGAAATACAACACTGGAAAAACCAGGTTTTGATAAAGCCCATTGGGATTCAAATAGAGCTACTGGACCAAGCCTTAAGCCCAAATCTCTCTGATCAGCTCTCACTGATTGTCTAACAATAGGTCCCAGCCCAAGCCTCACTTGGTCACTTTGGGTTTAGATGACTCAAAGTAAGAATTTCTTTCTTTCTTTCTTTCTTTCTTTCTTTCTTTCTTTCTTTCTTTCTTTCTTTCTTTCTTTCTTTCGTTTAGTTTTAGTTAACAAGATTCAATTCCATAGTTCCTTGATTTTCAAATTTCCTTTACTTCCCTCCCCCCAGACCCCAGGACAGCTTATAGTCCAGTATAGGATCTGCAAATACATTCATATTAAACATTAGTCCAATTACAGAGTCGTATTGTACTAGGTGGGATGGAAAATGGTAAAGAAGAAATAAAACCAAACAATGAGAAGAAAAAGATCAATTAGTTTGCTTCCATCAGGAATCAAGCTCAGATCTTTCTAGTTATTTCTCTGGATGTAGCATCTCCTTCATGAGTCTTTTGGGATTGTCTTATATTACTGCATTGCTGAGAAGAGTCCAGTCTGTCATAGTTGGTCATCACACATATGTTGTGTCTGTGATTGTATACAAATTTCTCCTGGTTCTACTCTTCTCAGTCAGCATCAGTCTGTATAAGCCTCTCCAGGTAAATATGAAATCCGTGTCCTCCTCATTTCTTATAGCACAATAATATTCTATTACATGCATATACCACAACTTCTTTAGCCATTCCCCAATTGATGGGCACCCCTTTAATTTCCAATTCTTTGCAACCATGAAAAGAGCTGCTATAAATATTTTATCTGGAATTATGCCCAAAGGACTATAAATAATTTCATACCCTTTGACCCAGCAATACCACTTCTAGGGTTATATCCCAAAGAGATCATAGAAAAGGGAGGAAAACCCAAATGTACAAAAATATTTATAGCAGCTCTTTCTTTCTTCCTTCCTTCCTTCCTTCCTCCCTCCTTCCCTCTCTCTCTCTCTCTCTCTTTATAGACTTGAGAAAGGCCTTATCTTAAAAAGGCCAAGGTTTCCTATTGCATCTGGGGCCATCTCTAGTCACCTCGATCTATATCTTGCCACTGGACCCAGCAGTAGGGAGGGAGGCTGGTGACTTTGCACTACACTCCCTCCCTTAAATCTATTCACTTGCAAGTCAAGATATCACCTTCCTGAAGTCTTTGGTCTTCTTTGAGAAAGAAGGAAAAACAACAACAACAACTGAAACCCCAACTTCAGTAATCCTTGACTCTTACCATTACTTCATCCTCCTCATTCAAACAGTTGCCAAGTCTTGTAGATTGTACCTCTCTAATAGGTTTCACATTCATCCCATTCTCTCTGCTTAACCTAAACACTACCCTAGTTCAGGCCCTCTTTACCTTCCATCAGGATTATTCTAAATCTTTTGTTCTCCCTACTATTCTCTCACCTCTCTATTCAATCCTTCATAAAGTTGCAAATAATCAACCTAAGGTATAGGTCTGACCCTTCTCTGAAGGTATTTCCCTACTCAAAAGTCTTCAATGAGTCCTTATTGCTTTTAGGGTAAGGCATAACCGCCCTATTTTGGCATTTAAAGCACTTTACAATCTAGTTGCTATTTGCCTTTCCAAGGTTTAAATCCATATTACTTCCCTTAACAAATTTTATGTTCCAGCCAAACCAGATCCCTTATATATTCTTTAAATTCAGTATTGCCTCTGTAAACTCCATACATTTGTATAAGCCAAACCACATGCCTAGAGTGCACTCTCTCCTCTGCCTCTCAAAATGGAAATAATAATAATAACTAAAATTTATATATCACTTTAAAGTTTGCAAGGAATTTTACATATATTACCCTCTTTGTTCCTCAAACAGCCCCATTAAAATTGATGTTATTATCATCTTCATTCTACAGATGAGGAATATGAGGTTATCTGATATTGTGTGACCTGTAAGAGGCTTTGTAACTGAGATGGGATGGGAACGAATGTGTTTCTGAATCCCAGTCCAGCACTATTCCATTTAAGATTGGATTACTGAATTAAGGGGGCAGAATAAGGATCACAGGTACATAGAATCCAACTTGAAAGGGATGACATTTAGTACAACCTCTTCATTTTATATCCTATTTTATAGGAAATTGAGACCCAGAGAGATTAAGTGATAGCCAGGGCCTCATGGGTAGTGGAGGCAGTCTACAAATCCAGTCATCTTTCTTCAAAGGAAAAAGGAAAAAAAAGTTTTATTCATGCTTTTGATGATTGGGACTTTCTAACTTTTCTGTCCCCATCCTCCAAATAAACTTCACAGAACTCCTTATAAGAAAGTTAAGCAATATAAATCTTCAATATAGGAACCAGAAACAGAACCAGAATAAATAAGGTGCCCAGGTAACATAAAGCCTTTTGTCATAAGTTTATCCGTTCTCTGGCTAATGCCATATTTGCAGTTACAAACCCTTTGGTTATCTAGGTTTTGATTTTTTGCTGATGTTTGAAATGATGGCATAGTGAATAGAAGACTGCCCTGGAAGCCAGATGATCAGGGTACAAGTCCTAACTGACAAATACTGTCTATGTGACCCCAGGTAAATCACTTAACCCCTCAATTCTCTAAATAACTTAAGAGTATAACTTGTAGAGAAAGTGTCAACCTGCTGTTTGGTAGAGGGAGTTTCTTCATTTTCTAATATCAAGGAAATCCCAGACCCTGTTCCTGTCCCTGTGCTTTAAAAGAGGGCAACTTCTTTAAAAACCAAGCAGTACAGTGTAGACATTAGTCCCAAGGTACGAACTGGAATTTGAAGCGGCTGCAGATTCGTGTATTTACTCTTGTATATAAATAGCTGTTAAGAGCCATTTAGAAGAAGTAAAAGTACAGAGAGGGACACCACAGAAAGCTGAGTGCATTGGCAGGCTGAGGAACCAAATTAGAAGAGGAAGACTTCAGACTCAGTCTAGTCTGCTAAGAGACAATCTTGCTAGGAGTGAGTAGCCTAAGTCATGACCTAGAATTTATTTATTTATTTATTTGCTTTTTGGAGGGCAATTGGAGTTAAGTAACTTGGCCAAGGTCACGTGGCTAGGTTTTTGTTGGTGTGTGCGTTAAGTGTCTGAGGCCGGATCCGAACTCAGGTCCTTCTGACTCCAGGGCCGACGCTCTACTTACTGTGCCACCTAGCCACCCCCATGACCTAGAATTTAAATATCAGCTGAGCATGACTTGGAAAAAGGTAAATAAGGTCTTAATTAGTGAAACAAAAACTAGGAATACTAAAGTTAAACATAAAGCATTTGATCCCTTAAGATGGAGTATTTTACTACTCATCTGTCAAGTGAAGTAATGAATTTTTTTGTCTAAATATACTCTTTTAAAATGGGTAAAAGTAATAGCTTATACTAATAATAACTCCCATGCATACATTGCTTTTTAAGGTTTTCAAAGTACCACAACTATTATCTCATTTTATCCTCACAGGAACCCTGGGAGGTAAGTACTATTGTTATTCTCATTTTACGGATGAGGTTAACTAAGTCAAATATACGTGAAATGACTTTCCCAGGGTCAAACACTGGGGTGTGTACATCTGAGGTGTGATTGAAACTTAGGTCTTCTGGACTCCGGTTTCACTTACTTTACCAACTGTGCCTTTTAGCTGGCTGAACTCCTATCCTTGCTTTTCTTAGTTCCCCAGATCTGAAAGAATCTTTCATCCTACCTACAAATCCTTGGCATATTAATTAAAAATGCTAATCCTAAAGAAAATGAACATGGTTTGATATGTCTTGTGAACCAGTGTTAACTCCTAGTGATCACCACTTCTTTTCTTTTCTTTTTTTTTGCTTTTTGGAGGGCAATTGGGGTTAAGTAACTTGCCCAAGGTCGCATGGCTAGGTTTTTGTTTGTGTGTGTTAAGTGTCTGAGGCCAGATCTGAACTCAGGTCCTTCTGACTCCAGGACCGGTGCTCTACTCACTGCACCACCTAGCCGCCCCGATCACCACTTCTAAGGATGATCAACCACCTGCCTAATCATCTGCTCTAGAATTTTGTCTCTATTAAGCTAAATCATTTGGAATTCCTAGAATCATGGTTTGCCTCTCTCCTATCTCCTACTCTCCCCAGAGATTACTGATCAGAAGCTCAGGAGTCACCTTTGCAGTCTTCTTCTATTGTATTAGTATATTATGTGTCTTTATCTGGAGACCTGGACTCATTTTGTTCTTTTATTATCACCTTGTCTTCCTTGGAATTCAATTCCACTTTAACTATGTTTGTTTCACCATTTTCAATGTGATCATTCTTCTTGAAGAAGAGATGGAAGCAAAGTAGGATTTGAGTAGTTTTACTTTTTTTTAATGTTATCTGTTAACATTACAGAGCAGTGGCCTTAGAACCTACCTAAAACAACAGCAACAATAAACACAACAAACACAACCCAAATAATCTTTTATTTTCTTTATCATTTTTTGTAAGTCTCAGTTATTCTGGTTTTTCTCCTTCTTTACAGTGTAGAAATCATTCTCACTCCCCATACGCCATTTAGTCTGGTTATGTGCTACTCCTTTTATCTTTTGCACAAGTCCCTTTAGAAGTCTCAGTTTATTAGGTATTCCCATTGTGGCCACAAAGTTTTCTTTCTCTTCCTTTTCATTAGTATTATTTGCATTTGTATTGCTAAAATTTTCCTTTTGAGAATATCTTATGTTTCTTGATTCATTCTCTCTCTCTTTTTAAAAAAGCATCTCTAGCCACAAGATTATACCTATTATTCATTTGAACTGTCTGCAATATATTTTCATGAAGTCTAGGGCATGAATCTGATTATGCCCAGCATTCATTTCCTTGCCTATTGTGAGTCTCAAATCAACAGACTCAGTTCTTTGTATGTACACTCAAATCCAGTGCCAAAGGGGATGCATGGTCACTGCCACACTGCAGGTATTCATGAACTCCATAACTCCAAAAGCATTAAATGTGGGACTAATGCCAACCACATAGCATCTCTGCAGGGGCAAAATGTTTCACAAATTAAGGTAGCAAGATGTTAAAGACTTAAAACTTAATAGTCTTTATAAGATGTATTTATGAAAATAGATGCCAAATCACATTTTTAAAAAAGTTATGGGCTGAGAGAAAAAATAAAATAAAACCAACGCTCACTTTCTCTTCCAAACTGTTTTGGATTGCAAGAAGCTAGTCCTTTCATTTACCAAAACAGTCATAAATAAGAATACTGTAGTCCAATACTGGAAAGAGGATTGTTAATGCTTTAAAAATAAACTCAAGTACTGCTGAGAAATTAATAACAGTAGAGGATGATATGATTTTGCTAATGGATTCTGAGTGGCGTTTAGAGAAGAATAACAAAGAGGAATTAAAATAGGCACAAGAAGCTGCAAAATGAAAGTCTGAAGCAAAGCAGAATTGTTTTAATCGTCCTTTTATGTCATTAGTAGCCCAGCCACATCTGCTCCCACACCTGTGCTCTCTTCCCTGATCTACTCTGACACTCTGGAAATGTTGGGCAGGCAGCCAGTTTCATAGCCACTCCTCCCCATCATCAGTCTCTGCTACCAGCTCCCTTTTCTCTTACTTATAGTGAACCAAGCATCCACCCTAGGGCTCAGAACTACTCCTGATTGATAGGACAAACTGAAAGTTCTAGGCTAATTACCTCATAATAACAGTTCCCAGCTCGGGGGAGTAACCATTGACCTACTTTGGACTCTACCATGCTAATCCATCAGGGAAGATAATTAAGGGGATATAGTTCTGTTTCTAAAACCAACCAAATATCAGAAGCTTTCCTTAAATCAGAAGCAGATATTGCTCATTTTATAAGAGTAGAGTGATATTATTTGGGTATTAATACATGCTCAATTTTGATGTGATTGATCTCAAGGTTCATGCTCTTCTCCATCTTGATAAATTTTGCTTTGACAAGTTACATTTGAGAGGCCATGGGATTACATGTGCACAGACTATAATTTTGTGCCTTCTAGAAAGAAAGAGAAATGTTTTCTTACCTAACAAAGTAAAACTTTTGTAAAAGGGAAAACTGGAATAAATTTATCCCCAAATAATCAAAGTGTGTGTGTGTGTGTGTGTGTGTGTGTGTGTGTGTGTGTGTGACCTCAGTAAACTAGGACGAACACCATCCTGACTTTAAATCAATCATTTTGGAAACTTGATTCTACCATTATCATACTATGCTTTGGGGACATGGGGACAGACATCTGTATTTGCTGCATATTAACGCTTTCTCCTGGAACAACCTTTCTAGCAATTTTCCTTCATTCATGACTAACAAAGTCCCCTCTGTCTTTATACAGAGGGCTGCTTCTATTGATAAAGGCTGTCCACTTCCTGATTTCTACAGTTCTGATGCTTTCTAAAGGAAGAAAATGGGGCCTATGAGAAAAGTTAGCCCAGCCCAATGAAATGATACAACATGAATGAGGCACTTGTATCAGCCTATTTCATTAGTCATCTGTTCTTTCAAAAATCAAAAGGTGCTAAAAATGTTACACATTGAGTATCATGATTATTAATGTAGTCTCCTTGCCAAATATTCCCTTTCCAATTTCCTACCTCCTGTTGCCCTCCCTCTGCTTTTCCTCCCTTCCATTCCCCTTCTCTAGGCTGACTTACTCCCTACTTCAAAGGCTCATTTAATTATTAAAACAGAACCAGTGGATTGTGAATTGATATTTTAATTCTAACAAGAATTTATCTTTATCTAAGAAGTGACTCAATATCTCTGAGTAATTCAGTACAGATCTTACTGTGAAACAGGAGCTGTTATTAATTTCTTAGGCCAGGATAAAATTTTGGCAATTAATTTCACCCTTATTTCAGGTGATTAGAGATTCATGATTATCTTGTAATTTGGTAGTGGTTATTCACTTGGTTGTTTCCACTTAATAGTAAGTAATATGATAAAAATTTTCATGTATCTGATGGTAGTTTGACCAACATCATATTTAAAAAAATATCATGATATGCTTTCTAAACTCATTATATAAATGGTATTTCGTGTCCTAGAAAAGAAATAGCCATAGCTTCACATAAAATTAATTTGACATCAGAATGCTTTGATAGCAATACTTTTTTCTTATGTCCTTCCACTATGATCCGCTGCTTTTCCACAGTGATGTTTGAGTACAACGAGGTAGTATGTACATGTAGTTATATAACAATATCAATGCTTGTATCATTGTCTAAACTATTTCTTATTACTTATGTTTAACTATATAAATATATTAATTTTATTCTATTTAAAACATCACAACTTTGCAGTTTTGTCTTGAAATTGCAATGGCTTGGAAGGTTCCCTATACTTTTTGCCCTCTAACCTTCACAGCTGGGACCACTTAAATTCCATCTGTCATTTCAGTCCATTCTAGACTTAGAGACCTATCTTGTCCCCAGGCATACAGGAAGAACAGGAGAAGCTCCAGGCCAGTAATTCACCAGCCCAATATCAATTTAACTTTGCTACTCCTCAGGTTTTGACCTTATGCCTTGGTTCTGTTAATTGGTTCTTGTTTGTATCCCCATAACAATGATCCCCAACACTTAACCTAAGGTTCAATAATTCAATTTCCCACATGGTTAAATGCTCATCTTGATTCCCTGCTCAGAATGTTTTTTTTTCCTCCATAGGAACAGGGTGCTGCCAAGTTTCAACATGAACCCCCCCCCCCCACTTACACATCCTTTCATAGATTGGATTCTTTCTGTCTATGTTTCAAATATAAAAAGGTACCGGACATTGCTAACACAATAATGTTACCATAGTTCTTATGTTCAGTATTTAGTATTTAAGTTATTCATGGCTTACATCCTTCAGGGAGAAAAAAAATAGGGGAATCAGTGCTTTAACAGTCATTAAGATACTCAAAATCCTTTTACCAAAAAGAGAATATTCAACAACCTTAAAAGATCCAAGTCAAAACCCCTTCCTGCTTCTAATCTAGCTTGTTTTGTTTGGTTCTTAATTGACTGATGACTAGAACTGATTGACAAGTTTGAAAAAACAAACAAACAAACAAAAACCATACCTGGGATTCTCTTATTCAATTCAATGTGTAGAGGGCATTGGTGCTACAAAGATGACTAAGACACAATACTTGACCACCAGGACTTTACAATCTGATGAGGTAGATAAGACATTTGTTCAAACCACTATCATATAAATTGGGCATATATAAAGCAGAGGACAAGTCTATTTCATGTGTTATGATAAAATTAAAGGAAGATGAGAATGCTAGAGTAGTGTAGGGTGGGAGATCAGGAAAAGAGGCTTCATGGAAGAGGTGCTACCTGAAAGGAGTGTTGAAGGAAGGATGGATTTTTATCTAGTGAAAAATTTTATATCCTGTGGGAATAAGATTGTCTAGTTCAGGCAGAGAGTAACACACTGGACTGGGAAAACAAACAAACCAAAAACCAAAACCAAAACCAAGGACAGTGAATACTCCAGTTTAGACTGTACATAAAGGAAGTAGAGTAGAATTGTGTGAACTAGGGCTGGAAGGGTAGATTAAAGGCAATTGGAGAAGGCCTTAAGATCAAGAGTTTGGACATATGATGCCCAGATATCTTTAAATAGCTTGTCATTTATAATAGCTAGCACTTTAAACACAACTACTTTATGTTAGTTACATATGAACAACACAGATGAAGAAACTAAACCTTGGGGAGGTTAAAACACCTTTTCCCTAGTCACTAGCAATGTCAAGAGACAGAATTTTAATCCAAGTCCCTCCTGACATATCAAGACTGCACTACAGTATAGACCTCTATATCTAGACCTACAGTACAGAGACTATGCTATCTCAGTTGTTTTTCAGTCATGTTCAGCTCTTTGTGACCCCATTTGGGGTTTTCTTGGCAAAGATACTGGAGTAGTTTGCTATTTCCTTCTCCACCTCTTTTTACAGATGAGGAAACTGAGGACTGAGGAGTTGTGTGGGACACTGAGAAGTTAAGTGACTTGCTCAGAATCATATTGCTAGCAGGTGACAGAGACAGGGCTTCCTGAATCTGAGGCCAGCTCTCTTTTGGCCTCATACATGGCTGTGTATATGTATGTCTACATATATGTATATATTTTGTGGGGGAAGAGGTAACATTGTTCCTGAGTCTCTTATATAGAGTCTTAATCTTATTGCACTTTGACTTATTTTTTTTCTGAGGTATAATGGAATTTACTTAGGATATGGAAATTCTAATTTTCTTCCTGGGAAGGGGCCAAATAAGATAGTTTGAAAACTTCTAAAGTGAGTGTGTTGAAGGGATAGAAAATAATCTCATCATCAGCATTTTCCAATCACATAATAATTTTTAAGTGCCAAACATATTACCAAACATCTTCTGCATCTTCATCACACTCGGCCCCAAACTGACAAATGTCACAGGTGGATGTCTCCTTTTGGCTGGTTTCTCCTGATCCTTCATTGACTATAGGATACAAACCAGAAAGAATACAGGTAAGTATATACAATGAAGAAGAAAATGATTTTTATTTCAGTGAGGTAGCTTATTTTTCTACTGAAGTTGTTGGAATTTATTCTTCAGAAAGAGAATGATAGTCTCTAGATTTAATGATAAACTTTTCGAAATTCAAGGGCAGTGAGAATACTAATATCACCCAAAGAAAGATATATGGTGACTGTATACTCTTTACAAAAAAAAGTGTTATGTTGGATTTATCAAAAGTGATTGGCAAAACTCTTTATAACAGATAGTTAAGATCTACTTAAAATGTTTATTTCTCTTAAAGAAGGTATATGACTTTAATGAAAAAATTCATGGTATTTTCTATTTTTTCAAAGTTCCTTCTATTTCATGTACAAGGTCTGCTCAGGATGATTCTGAATCATATTCTTATTTAAGTTGCATGAGTAAAAAGTATTAGGTATACAAGTTCTAGGAAACAGTCATTAGTTGGCAGCAATTTATTAAACATAATTTCTTAAATGACAATGCTAGAGAATAAGGTAATTAATAAATTCCAAAACAAATCCTTTACATCAGTTTCCTATGAGAAGCATATATGTACACAATTAAAAAAACTGAAGTAACTCAATCAACAATGTTTTTGGTGATCAAAAATAAAAATTATAAGTTGTTTCAAAAGTTTGTATTAGAGTAGACTGAAAGAAATTATTTGCTTATCAATTTGGCCTAACCTTTCAAAATCATTATTTTTGGGTTGGAGAGGTGTTCCAGTTAAGAAATTAATTACATGTCCTATTCAATCCAATACATATTTATTATAGTATTATAATATAATATTGCTATGCACTTGGAATTATGCCGGTCATGGGGATATTTAGATAGGTGATAGGGAAGGGATATATTTGAAAATGAAAGTGATGTAAAAACAAAAGATATCAATAAAAACCCCAAAAAATTCTTTACAGGAGACATTTGACCAATTCATCTACCCCTTAATCAATCTTTGATAAGTAAAAATATATTTTCAAGCAATGAAGTCTTTCAAAAGTTTATGCCAGGGAAGGGTAAAGAATTTTCTGTAGAAGTGACTGTTTGAGAAACTCTGCATCAGATATGTTAATTTCCATTGAAACTAATAGATAACACTTTTGACAAAAAAAGAGAAAATGTATCCACATTCACACTGAGCCTACCAAACTCAACACATTTTGTTTTAATGTAGAATTTTCTTATCACTTCCTGTTTTAAATGTCTATTGAGAGATTTTTAAACTATATATGTATATGTGAATCTATCTATCTATCTATCTATCTATCTATCTATCTATCTAAGCAGACTACTTCATTCCCTCTTTCCTTATTCCCTGGTTGTACATAGAAGTGTCTTGATATTGTTTTTGGACATCTGATTTATTTTCTCTGTTCTCAGGCGATGGTAGTTGTTCATTTTCTGAAGTGATTATTCTTTCTTTTTATTCCTCTCTATCCTCCCCAGATCCCAACCCCTTTGCTTTCTTCTCTGCATGCTTCATCTTTCATATCTTGCCTGGAAAAATTTTAAGTTAGATTAGAGTTCAGGAAAGCTCACATTTGTGGTAGTTATAGCTGCTTTAAAGTAAACTTTAGAGATCTTAATATAAACTTATTTTTGCAGAAACAAGAAAGAACTTTATGCTCTGCTGAAATACAGGGTACTTATCTTGTTATCCACTCTATTACCTTAATACAGGCAAAATGATTACGGTGGACCTTGGGGAAAACAGTGTGTTAGGGCATACACCTCAGGGGAGACTTAACAGCTGAAGTCAGTCTCTTTATGGTTTTCTTATTATTAATGCAATATTGAAGCTGCTAATGTGAAAGTTCCCCTCAGTGTTAGTGAGATTAGTAGCTTCTCAAATGTAAGTTCCTATAATTCAGGAAATGTGCTAACATGGTAGGAAGGTTATACATACAAACTGAGCCAATTCTGGGACAATGTTTGTTTCTGTAGCAATGGAGCTGATTATTTTGGGATTTATTGAAGATAACACAGAAAACCAGGAGACGTTGTAAGCAGAACAGAACCTATTTTAATAACTTGTCTTCTTACAAAAGTTTCACTATATTTCTTAAAGAGCAGTCATTGTAAGCAGTTTCTAAGTCATTAGATCTAAGAAGAAACCAAATTCAGAAAGAATGATTTCCTCAATTAGCAAATCTCTTGGGTGCCATGGAAGGCAAGCTAAGAGACAAACATGAAATTATATGAATCAGAGATGTTTATGCCTATATCTGCATGACAAAAACAATTCTTTGTTCAGTTTCTATTTGTTATCACACTTCTGAACATTAACCACCAGAAAAACTGTGAAGCCTGGACATTTTCTCTTATATCCTCTTTCTCTTGATGGCTACCCCTCATCTCCTTCCCTATTCTCCCTTAATCTATTTACTTGATTTCCTCAATCAAAATAGAAATGTTCCAATTTCTCAAAGCACCAGATTCTTCAGGGATGTAAAACTGTCCTTGTCTGAATTTGGATCTATAGCCAAGTGCCTCCCTCCATTTGGTCTTTGTCTCTGTTGAGCATAAACTGACCTCTCATAACATGAATTTGGAAGTGTAGGGTTTTTGTCATTTTCAATTAAACCCAGTCCCTATACTCTTCTCCCTCTGCCTAAAAAAATCCAGGCAGCATACTTATATATAGATTGAATTAATATGTGATTATTTCTCATACCATGATATCTCTTAAGTGATATTCTGGGGTTCATCTGATCATTCTCCCTTGGGTTAAGAAGTTTTCTTAGTATTTAGAGTTGGTAGGGATCTAAGAGATCATTTAGTTCAATTACATGATTTTTACTTATATGGTGTATGGCTTATGTTATTTAACATTTTAAGTAAAGATTGGTTAGTTTCATGGAATGATAGAGTCAGAATACCAAAAGAATCATAACAGAATAGAATGTTGAACTGAATCTCATTAGATGAAATGTAAAAGTGATCAATATAACATCTTACTTGTGATTTCCAAAAAAAAAAATCCAAATTCATAAGTACAAGATAGGGGAAGCATGGAAAACATTCATCAGTCTGAAAAAAAGACCATGGGCTTCAAGTAGACTGAAAGCTTAATAAGGGTCAACTGGGTGATATGACAGGGAAAATGTTATTGTGAACACAGTCTGAGTTAAATGAGGCATCAAATTCAGGACTAGGGAAGTGGTCATTCATCCCCCTATTCTCCCCACTCATCAGACTGTGTCTGGAACTCTGAGTTCAGTTTAAGGAGTCACATTTTGAGAAGGGCATTAATAAGCTGGAGAACATGAAAGAACAGGCGTGGGGAATGTTCCAGTTTTCCTTCTGTTTTAACAGGGTTGCTTAATGGTACTTTTTAGGATGTCTGTTACAACTAGAATAATTTTGACATAAGCAATCCAAAAAATCACTTTGTCTGTTGAACAATATTTGTAAATTATTCCTTGATACCTAAATGCTACTTCCATTGAATGGCAGATTCTACTATGCAGAATAGGATTCAATTGAATTCAATAATCACTTATTAAGCAAGGCAGTGTGCTAGACACTGGGGATATTAAAGAAAATAATGAAACAATTCCTAAGGTGCTTACTATAGGATCACTACACATATACAAATTATTAAATACAAATTATGTACATAGTAATTTCAAGGGGGTAGAGAGGAACGTTAAGTGCAAGTGGTGTGGAAATCAAGAAAAGCTTGATGTAGGGAGTGGGCTCATGATCTGGCCCCTGAAGAAGCTAGAAATCCTGTTGGGAATATGCTCTCCATAGGAAATCATTTGTACAAAGGCATTGAGGTGGGAGATGAGTGGGCCAGTTTGAGTAGAGTAGAAAAAGTGCTACAGAAGGCAAATGGGTACCACATCCTGGAGGGCTTTAAATACTAGGCTGAGAATTTTTAATTTTATCCTAGAGGCAACTGAAAAAGAATATTTTAAATGAGACCTTCAATCCCAACCTTTCCTTTGTGGTTCTTGTCTATTTTCGTGCTCTATTTTCCCTTCTTCCACCTGCACAACCAAGATAGACTTGACTAATGGATGCTCTTTGCAGTTCATCCAAAGGCTAAAGCACTTTGAAGCTATCATTTTCAAGCTATATTCATATTTTTGATAACATGCCCAATTTTATTGTTAAGAACCCCCATTACAACTCAGAAGAAAACACTGGTTGATAAGCATGAAAAACAATTTCTTTAACCTACATAATCCAATCTGTGCAAAGAGAGGTCATATGAATAATAAGAATACAGTTTTACTCTATTACTAAAATGCTTAAAACAGGAGAAATGGCATTTTGTTTGATATTTAGAGAATAAAGAGAGCTTAATATCACAGATGTACTTGTCATGGTGAGGCAAGATCTGTTCCTAGTTTTGTGAGATGAAATTGTTTGAGGGATGAAAAAAGCAAGCAATAAAGAAAACATGACACTATTGATAATTTTCTATTTTGAACTTTTTGAAATATCAAGAAGTGAATTTATTCTAATACCATTACCACTATTTCACCTGTATTTTAAAAACCTAAAAAAAAAATTAAACCCATTTTAAAACCTAAGAACTATGTCCATGATTGATCAAAAGTAATTTCAAATTAAGCACTTTTCAAACAGGGGATTATTTCATAAAAGTTAATTTTTCACAATTAAACTGGCTTGCTAGAGCTTGACAAAGTCCCTTTAGAAACCACTTATAATTTGTAGGCTGCTCAACAACTAAAAAATAATTTAACATATTAATACAAAGCTACCATGTTGAGGCACAATTCTATTGTCATCACTCAGACCTGATTGATTTCAGTCGGTCCAACCTAAATTAGAACTGAAGACACTTGGTTGCTTAAAAAAAAATCTCATTTAGACGGACATCATGCATGACAGAACTCATTCAGAATGGGTAAAGTTGCCAGCCTACTTGAAACCTCATAGCATATTAGTAATATGTTAACTTAAAAAACAAATAGCCTCTATAGCCACTAATAAATGCAAGCTTTTATTTATAAGTTGAAAATATTAAATTGTTTCTTCAATTTATTGATGAATAAGAATTTGATAACTTTTTTATTTAAAAATAAAAAAAACTTATTATAAAAATGAATAGTGAGAAATTGTTCTGAGATAGAGTATTTAAGATAGAATACCACTGAGATTTTTAATATTTTAAATAAAAATATGGCAGGTCATGGGGAAATATTACAATTTAAATTATCTCTGAAAGAAGAGGTAGTAGTTCATAAATACAGGTCAGAGTAGCATCATACAGTGAAAAGAGGCCTGCATTTGACAATAGTAGATTTGCTGCTGTTTAATTGTTTCAATTGTAGCCGACTACTCATGACTCCATATGGGTTTTCTTGGCAAAGATACTGTAGTGGTTTGCCATTTCCTTCTCCACTTCATTGTACATATGAGGAAACTGAGGCAAACAGGATTAAGAGACTTGCCCAGGGTCACACAGCTAGCAAATATTGGAGGCTAGATTTGAACTTAGCTCTTCCTGACTCTAGGCCTGGTACTCTATCCCCTGAGTCACTTCACCTGTGAAATGGAGAAAACAATTTTCAGGGTTGTTATGAGGAAACCGCTTTGTTAAATGCCCTAGACTGGTGCGCTATATTATCATTAGGTAGGTATGGCAGCCTGGGGCCAGGCTACTGGGATCTTGGTTCAGATATTCCACTACCTGTTGTGTGCCAAATTTGTCTTTAGTTTCTCTCCTCAGTAAAACAAAGACAACGATAGAATATGGTCTCTGATGTTGAGCTTTCTGTTGTTTAAAACCCTCTAGCAACAGGTAATTATTCCATTCTATGATATAATGATAAATCATATTCACAATGATAATTGCTTTGAAAAAAATTTTTGAATTTCTAAAGAAAGATTACTGTTGTTGAGAGCTGTGGTCTCTATCTTGTTTTATCTCATATTCCATTAGTAAAAAAAAAGTGTACTTAACACCAACATATGTGGATTTAATTATATCTATACATGAACAATTGACGAATTTATTATGTAAATTATAAAAAATACAAAATAGAAATTAAAAAGGGTGAGCTAAAGATGAATGAGATATATCTTAAAATATTTATTTTGTTTATTAATGGTACAAACTCTTTTTGCTCTCACTAACATATTACCAAGAAATCGTCTTTATTTTATTTATTAATAATCATACAAATAATAATAATTTATAATATTTTAATGAGAACAATTTGAATAGATTTTATTATTTAAATAAAAAACCAGTGCATATTCTAGGGGATAGAGAGTACTTGTAAATAATAATTATTAATAATTATTCAGTTAATGTGATCAATGTGACTAGCCAAGCTGGTGAGTTTATTTTTTAGATACTTTTAAAATTAAAATGTACTCCATGTGACAAACAGTAGGTCATATCTGTGAACATAACAGCTTTTTAGCAGGAATCTTATTTCTTATGTATAAAGAGTTGCCATGCCAAGCAAAAATAAGCAAGAATGAACTGTCTCTCAATTCAGAAGTAAGTTTTCAGTATCAATTTATTCTTTTTATTTACATGAATTATGCTCAATAGATGACTGGAACAACTAGGTGGCTCAGTGGCTAGAGTGCCAGGTCTGCAGTTAGGTCAAGACTCATTTTCCTGACTTCAAATTTGGCCTTAAATACCTATACTTTGTATGACTCTGGGCAAGTCACTTAACCCTTTTTACTTCAGTTTCCTTGTCTGTAAAATGAGCTGGAGAAGGAAATGGCAAACCACTCCTGTACCTTTGCCAAAAAAACCCCAAATGGGGTCATGAGGGATTGGACAAGACTGAAACCAATGAATAAAAGCATCTAAAAGATTGTTTTATACCAACAGCTAAATGACACACTGGATAGAGTACCCGAGTTGCAGTTAAGATGATCCGAATTCAAACCCATAGTGACCATAAATAGTCCCATATAGTGCTCGATTGCAAAATATAACAAACTTTCCATATAGAGAACAGAAGTGAAGCATTTATTATTTATTTAGATTTATTTAGCATATTATTTAACAGAAAACCAAATCCCAACACCAGGAAACCAAATCCATCAAAGCAGCATAAAAGTTAATGCACCACAACATAACAGAGAGCCATGCCATCCTTTAGCCTTCCAACAAACCAATACAAGATTAATATTTACTCACAAACCTCTCTATCTCCTTGCCTGAGCTCCTCTCTCCCCAACCTATTTCTCCAACTCTAACTCCCAGCTTCCTGTGGTTCTGATCTATACTTCAGCAAACTCCTCCCACCACAGACTCCATGTTGCCACATTCAGCCTAATAGGGGGCAGAGTTTACTTTCAAAGCAGGGAAGGTCTTCAAATCCCCCCTAGGCTTATTAAGAGGCAGGGAAGATCTTCAAATTCCCACTCTCATTGCAGATACTTATACATCTGAAACCCTGGACAGGTCACCTTCTTTGTGTCTTAGTTTCTTCACCTGTAAAAAGGTGATAATAATAACACCTACCTCATAGGGTTGTGAGGATCAAATGATTTCACAGAGCATTTTGTAAACTTCAAAGTACTATCTAAATTCTAGCTATTATTAGTATCATCATCATAATTACCATTATGATTAATGCTTTGATATTTTTGTGTTTTTGTATGTATGTGGGAACTGGATGACAGCCAGTTTGGAAGGAAAAGAAATAACATATAGCAAGATTGGAAAGGTAGATTGAGACCAAGTTTTGACGGGTTTTAAATACCAATCAGAGTTTATATTTGAACCTAGACTCAATAGGGAGTCATTAGAGTCTATTAGGAAGAAGAGTGACAAGGTCAGACATACCTGTGCTTTAAGAAAATCTTTTGGCAGGTGTGTGTAATTTGAAGCAGTGAGACCAATTAAGAGGCTTTTATAATAGTCCAGGTGAGAGGTAATTATGTCCTGAACTAGGGTGATGGCTTTGTGAATGGTGAGAAGAGGAAATATCTGAGAGATGTGTGGAAATAGGACAAGAATCAACAGTTCCTTAGGTAGGCAGAACGAGCAAATATGAGGAGTCAAACATAATTAGGAAGCTGTGAACCTGGGTGAATGGAAAGATGGTGGTGTCTTCAAAAGAGTAGGGAAGTGCAGAAGAAGGGTGGGGTTTTTGTTGTTGTTTTGGGGAAAGATATGTCATGAAATCTTAAATGATTTGTCAGTCATTCATGCCTATTCATCTTGTATGACTCAGAATCACCCAAAATGAAAAGGGGATATGTCAATCACTTTAAAACAACAGTTTTTTTTTTTAACAGCAATTCTCCCCATCCCCATTTTGTGACTAGTAGTTTAAACACCTACTATTCTGCAGACACTGTGCTAAGCACAGGGGATACATAGAAAGGCAAAAGACAGTCCCTGCATTCAAGAGCTCACAATCTAACGGGGAAGACAATATATAGAAAGAAGCTGGAAAGAAGAGTGGGGCATGATGAAATCCTGCATAACGTAGTAGGAATTATGAGATGCTTGGCCCTTTTTGAATGGAAGTTATCAGATGAACTTTCCCACATCCACCTTCCACCATCTCCAATCAGAGGGTAGGGTCTGGGCATGATCTAATCCAATCAACATTTGTTAAGCACCTACTATGTGCCAGGCACTGCACTAAGCATAGTACAAGTGATATTGAGGTGATACAAAGAAAACTGTGTCACAAAAAATAAGCCTCCTCTAAACAAGCTTCTCTTGTTGGGCTTAACTTGAGGCCTATTAATGGGCAGGGAAGTAACATTACAAGCAGTGACCACACTTCTCCCTAGATCATACCATTCTGAAGCACTGAAAACTTTCAGACTCTTGGAATTAGGTCTGAAAATAGCAACATGAAAAAGTTTCAACCTTGGAAAAGTTTCTCCCTAACTCCAGTTAGACAGAGCCCTACTTTAATATAAATTTAAAAGTCAAGAAATAAACTGAAAAAATGGGCAGACAACAACAAAAAGGAAGTTTGCCATAAAAATCGACTATAGTGGTAAGGAAGTCCAAGATACAAAATCAGAAAAATAATAATTTGGGGGTGGCTAGGTGGCGCAGTGAGTAGAGCACTGGCCCTGGAGTCAGGAAGACCTGATTTTGGATCTGGCCTCAGACACTTAACAGAAAAAAACAAAAAAACAAACAAAAAATCTAACTGTGTGACCTTGGGCAAGTTACTTAACCCCAATGGCCCTCCAAAAAGCGCACACACACACACACACACACACACACACACACACACACACACACAAATAATGTGAAAAGAGCTACAAGTAAAACCACAAAGAAAAATACCAATTGGACACAAGCCCAATAAGAATTCCTGGAAGAGTTACCACAAGAGATAAGAGTTGCAGAGGAAAAAATGGGAAAAGAAATTAAAGTGCTGCAAGACAATTATGAAAAGAGAATTAACAACTTTATAAGAAAGGCATACCCAAACACACACACACACATAAAACACTGAAGAAAATGACTCCTTAAAAAGAGACTTGGCCTAATGATGAAAGAGATACAAAAATTAATAGAAGATGACCTTTAGTGGGTCACTGAGGTTATGTTGTCATGCTCTAACCATTAATGTACTGACCCTACACGGTTTCAGATGAAACACTGGACTCCATAGCCAGAGAAGCAGACACCAAATCCTTATTGTAAATCACTGTTGTGTCTGTACAAAGTAAAATTGATTTGTTCAATAACTCATGACTGACTCATTTTGTCTCAACATTGAAATGAGGTAATGTGGTAGAGTGGAAAGAGCAATGGGTTGACTGAAGAGGAACTGGGTTCAAGTCCTAGATCTTCCACTCTCAGCCCTTCACTTATGAACTGGGGCTTGTCACTGAGTTTTTTTTGCAAGTCATTTTCATCATCTATAAAAGGAGGGGATTGGATTATGTGATATCTCAAGGTCTTCCCAGCTCTAAATCTATGGCTGTAAGAATACTTCATTTCTCCTGCTTATGAAAAATGAATAGTATAAGGAGTTTAGTTTTCTAATCACAAATATATTGAGACAACTATATTCAAGTCATTGCTCTATTTATCCTGAGAAGTCTGGAAAACAAAACAAAACAAAGCAAAACAAAACATGTATATACTTCTAATCACAAAGGCTAAGGAGGGAGGATTAAGAATTAGAAATGAAATGTAGAAGTTATCTGAGCAAAATATTACCTGGTCAAAAGATTGGAAAAAGCAAAACAAAATGACCTTGAGAAAAATGACAGAGGTTGAAGAATTTGCTTCAGCATTAAAATAAGAACTGATAGGTTAAAGAGAGGGCAAGAACAGAACATAGCATTCTCCAAAGAAGAGGCCAGTACATTTGGCCAGTGGTGTGAGACAAACATTATAAGCACCTTCCATAAAATAAAATTTAAAAACACAAACACACACAACACATCATAAAGTGGATCTGAAAAGCTGAAGTGCTGGAATAAGTAAGAAATTGACTTCAACCTAATCAATATGTCTACTTACTGAAAACATTACCTCAGTCTAAAACTGTGGAGTGGAAAGAATGAATAATTGTAGAAAAGAGGCATTTTAGAAAGAAAGTAGGATTAAAAACAGAGAGGTCTTCCTGTCTGTGAATGTACGGAATTAGTTAGAGAAGTATAAGAATAATGAGAAGAAAATCCTTCTATATTCAAAAAAGAAAGAAAATCACTTTTAATTTTTTAATATTTAGATTATGATCATAATTATATCAAATTTCCCACCTTTCAAATTTTAAAATTCACCCTCCTACTTTTCCCCTCTACATTTTCAACAAATGCCATGAATTTTCATGCTCACTTACCTAGTGGATTATAGGATGTTGTAAATAAAGTTGAAAATAATGCAATTTACTGAATTTTTTTGTCATAATGTATAAGGACTTAAAAAAGTGTTTAATATCTATGACAATTTCCTAACAAACTATTTCACTCTGAAGTAAATTCAATCAGGAAATCTCAATAGCTCTATACTTTTCAGCAAAATATTTATTTCTTTATAGATCTCTTTATTTTTATAGTTGCCTTCTAAATGAAAATACAAATTATGCATATAGTAGTAAAGTTTATATTCAGGTAGGGGATGTAAGGGATGTTTAGTTTTCAGATCCCCTATGGCCAAGTGCAAACAAGTGATGATTTCTCTTATTTCATCTGTGTTAAAAGGGTGGCAAGAATATCAGCCTATTGATTTTTAAAAAATGTTAAAATGTTTTAGATATGCATAGTTCTTTTTCATAGAACATAATTATATGGATTGAGTAATTTTATGTGATTTTAAATATATTTTCTCTCTGAGATAAAGAAATCCAATGTCAATGGTTTTGTAAAATACACCAAATATAATTAAGACCAAACAATTCAACATCCTTCTTTCCTTTGTTCAAAGACCTTAAAGTAATATAAGGTTAGGATTAGTGACAGTGAATCCATATTTTTAAAATTTCTTTATAGTATTGAGTTTTCACGTATTATTCATAATAGTTTTTCTCCTATTGAACTAATATTTCAAAAAGATATAGTGTCAAGATGAGCTTTGAAATCACCTCTGTCTTTCCAGCTTTCTCAGTTCGTTTACTCCTTTCCTAACATTGATTCCTTCCTTGAAGGCCCCATAAAGGTGATGTATTTCATTATTCCTAGGTTGATTTTGCTTGCCTCTTTCCTCAGTTTGGGCCTCATGACCAATATGATGTATGCACCACTATCCTAAAATTATTTTCTCCCTTCATTTTGTGTTGTTCTCACCCTCCTAAATATTAACTCTAGGAAACCATCACCATTAGCTTACTTTGCCTCTCTTATGGCTATTGGATCTACTACAAATTCATCCTAGGTGATATCAGCTGGGCCATCAATGCTATTCTATACATCAATCCTATCACTCCTTCATCTCATTTGGGTTCTACCACATTTTATATGGAGGCTATTCCAAATATTAAAAAAAAGATGCTCCCTAAGACATTAACCCCTGCCCCCACTCCCCACACATTTTTCTCACTTTCAGGAGATGACCTTCCATTACTTTAATGAGAAGACTGAAGCCAACAGACCCAAATCTTCAATTCCTTCCTTCCATAATCAATTTTTTTTTCTGTATCTTCACCTCTCTTTTCTTGATTCCCTTCTGTCTCAAAGAGGAAGATCTCTTTCTTTTAAAGGTGATAAGAGCTCAGATTCCTACTGTGTTTTAAGGTATGTAAAGTACTCCATATACCATAGCTCATTGAACTTAACAGCAACCCTGTGGGGAGTCTACTACAGGTATGATCATTACAATTTTACTGATGAGGAAACCAAGGCTCTGAGAAGCTAGGTATCTTGCTGGTAAATGTCAGATGCAGAATTGGGACCCAAGCTTTTCTAAATATAAGGCCTACACAAAATGCTAATCTCCCCACCTCTTATGAAAATTCTCAGGTTTCCCTTCTCCTTACTCCTGGATCTTGCTACAGCTAACATTCTCTCTCTTTCTGTGTCTTCTTTTCTCTTCCAGTATTCTAGAAATGATGCTTCTCCTTTCTTGTTATTCATCCATTTCTTAATCCCTTGAAATATAGCTATATTCTGCACCACTCTATTGAAACTCCTCTACAATATTGCCAATGTCCTCTTATGTGTTAAATCAATGACCTTTCTTCAGTTCCCATCCTCCTTGAATTCCCTTTTGCATCTGATTATACTGACAGCCTTTCTTGGTAATATCTTTATCCCTTCATTTTTGTGATATTAAACAATAATAATTCATATCAATACAGTTCACATATATAATATTTCAATAATCAGTTATACTGATTTTACCTTTCCTGTCTCCTTTACTAGTTCTTCCTCTTTGAGAGGCAGAGTGACATAGTGGATTCTATATATTTCCAGTTGGTTGTTAGACATTTCTACCACCATCTATTAACATTTCCTGCAATACCATTTGTAAGTAGCAAAATTAGAACTTAGGAACTGCTATTAAGGTGAGTGAAGCACAGTGTTGGAAACCAGTGGACTGAGTAACCTCCTGTCTTTGACTCCCCATGTAACAGGCCCCATCAATAGCTTCTTAACCACATGTTAATAACTAAATGATCACCCTAAGTCACAAGATTGACCACATTAACTTGCTGCTCATGAATCTTTAGAGCCTCTCTACTGTATATCATATAAAGTATGCTAAATCATATAACTGAACATACAAAGCTGTCCATTAATCCTTTTCTTTGCCTTATCTCAAATTTTTACCTTTCAAAACCCTGTGCTCCAGTCAAAATGGACCACCAATTGTTTCCTGTACAAGTGCTTCATTATTGCATTTCCCTGTCTTTGCTCACACCATTCCTTCCACCTGGGAAGAACTATTTCCCTCTCTCCCACCTTTTTTTTGTTCAAATTTTACTCATCATTTGAGGCCATTTTCAAATATGGCTCACTTGGTAAAACCATCCCTCATCTCCCAGTCAGAAATGATCTTTGCCTCTTGTGAACTTTTAAAACACTTAGTATTTTTCTTGTGCATTTAAAATCTATGCAAGACTTTATCTTCCATTCTATTTGAGAAGCTAAATAATTCCATTTGCTCTCATTCTGTCTGGCTCCCTGCAACATTCTCATTCTTAGCTATTGTAAATGTTTTTAGGCAAACATAGGCATTAGGAGTTTTTTATTTCACATGCAGACTTCTAATACAAGGCTCTGTCCTTGAGTCCTTTATTTTCTTCTCCCCCTGTACTATTAAACTGGGTGATCTCATCAGCTCCCATAGATTCAATTATTATCTCCATTCAGATGTTTCACAAATGCATTTATCAATCCCTACACACTCTCCTGACCTCCAATCTCATATCTCCACCTACCTATTGTACAACTCAAACTGAATGTCTTATAGACATAGTAATGAAAATTCACCCAAAGGAAACTCATTATCTTTACCCACCTCACCCTCAATCTGTCCTACTGTCTAGTCTCTCTATTATTGTCAAGGGTATCTTCATCCTCTCAGTTACTTAGTCTTGAAATCTAGATGTATATCACCCTCGTTTCTATGCTTGTCCTCACTCTAGCTTCCTAGACAATCTATTGCCAAACTTTATAGTTTCTACCTGCATAGCATTTCCACTTATGCCTTATAGTTGGTCCCCTGTGCCTTTCTCCCCCCTCTAGTCCATTCTACATTTAGCTCTCAAAGTGATCTTCCTAATTTGTAGGTCTGACCATATCAACTTCTCATGTCATAAATTCCAGTGACTCTTTTACCCCCTAGGATCAAAAATAAAATCTTCTGCTTGACTTTTAAAGCCCTTCATAACCTTCACACTTCCCAGCTTTCTGGTCTTACACTTTTCTTTCCTTCTTATACTCTAAGTTCCATTGACACTGAACACCTGTCTATTCCTTGATAAAGACGACTATCTCCCAACTCTGTGCTTAACTATTCCCCATTCCTGGAATGCATTTAACTTCTTGCCTCTACTCCTGGTTTCCCTCAAGTCTCAGCTAAAATCTCAACTTCTGCAAGAAGCCTTTTTTAGAATCCCTTAATACTTTCCCACCTCCAATTTATCCTGTATATATCTTTTATGTATATAGTTGTTTGCATGCCATGTCCCCCATTAGAAGGGAGCTCCTTGAGGGCAGGGACTATTTTTTCCTTTATTCAAATCTTCAGTGCTTAGTATAATGCCCGGTACCTCATAGACATTTAGTAAATGCTTATTTATGACTTAACAGTGTTTTTTGAAAGTCATGGAGGCCAGAAACAGACTTAAATGAAACCAAAATGAAAGTATGTTTTTCATACTTTCCAGGTTTTTAAAATTTTTTTTCCTATTAAACAATTTAAACTCAAGTGACATTCTTCTACCTTTAATTCTCTTTCCTCCATTGTTACATGGCTTTTCCCATGCACATTTCTATTTTATAATAAAATGAAGTAAAGAGGGAACTTTCTTCAGAAAATGCCTATAATGTGATTCAAAGAAAGCAATAATGAAATAAAGCACTATGCCTTAGGTATCTTCTTCAGGACACTGACAGGGCCATGATATGATTATCGGTTTGCAGCACCTCTCTGTCCCTTTCACCAACTGTTAGTCTGTTTTGTGTATGAGGAAGCACCAACCCATCAGATTTATGTAGGTATTGACAATCACACTGGCTCAGATGGCACGTGCCAATGCAAGGAGGAAGAGGATTTAGGTCTTGCAAAAGCTCTCTCTCCTACCACATCCCTAAGCCAAAGCCAGGCAGCACATGGAGACAAATTTATAGCATTAAATTTATTTTTGAGAAAAGAAAATAATCACTTGAGAATGGAAATGCTTTCCAGGATCACAGGAAAGCTATTCAAAATGAAGAGAGAGAGGACCTTGCAAAGGTTGTAGAGTATCAGGTGAGCACAAAGCCACACTGCTTTTTTTTTTTTTTACATTGGCTACACACACTGCATTCTGGCTCTGCCCTCACCTCTAGTCATGAAGAGACAAAAATAGAGGAAGGGTTTTTACAACATCCCTGAACTTGTAAGGGAATCCAAAGAGCCCAAATACCCAAGGTTTCTTGTCAGAGAGCTCACATAGCTGAGGAAGGGATTTGCCTTGCATAACAGCTTCAGGAGAAGAATTTCTAAAAGAGAGGACTGTTTTAGGGATAGCTTATATTTTTTTACACCTGCCATAGCTTGCAGCATCCCCTCATAGGATAAATGCACTACAAAGAGGGAAGGCTTTCCCCTCTTCTAAAAACCTTTGTATATTAAATGAAGCCTATTGGTAGAATGCAATAACTCAAAAAGAAGATCACACTCAGGGCCAGCCAAGGTCTGGGTGATCTGAGATGTAGCTCAGGGCACCATGTCTTAGGAATTGCCCAAACTGTATAGCCTAAGGAAATAGCATATCTTTAAAGGAACAAATGTTCTCTTTGGCCCTAAGCACCATCAACCCTAACACAACATCAAAGACAGACTTGGTCACAGATATAATGGATATTTTAAAAAGAAATACTTCACTAGCCATGACTACAGCTGGGACAGATTTAGATTCATTTTTAACAAATTACCTGGATCTAAGTTCTTCCACAAAACCTGAGGGTATGTGGTTATCTGACCATGTCATGAGCTGAACTTATGCTAGAAATAAAGTCTAATCATACATCTTAAGAAAAATGAACTTGACAGCTGCTTTCCTAAAAGATAGGATTTTACATCATAAAGCAATGTCTGCGCCTGATAAACTGTGAAATACCCACATGTGTGATTACTACAGAGACCAAATGAAGCACATCCCTTGTGGGTTGGTACCCACAGGAAAACAAATGCTATATTCTTTACCTGATCAAAGAACTGACTGAGACTTTCAATTTAAGATCTATTAGCCCTTCAACTTTCAGGAAACAGAATGAGAAAGAAAAAAATCACAATCTGGCATGTACTTGGTAAATACTGTAGAGTTCTAAGGTCCTTGTCAGTGTGCTATTGATTTAAGTCTGTGTATCTTTTTGAATATTGGTATGGCTAGCAAGATAGAAACATCATACATAAAAACGTTCTTTCTTCCTGAACAGATGAAGCTCCCAGTGGTAAAAGAAGATTTAGGTATCTCTGAAGATTTCTTATCACTGTGCAGCATAACTCTCTAATGGTTCATTGCCTTGGAGGGTCATCTGAGATCACTCATCATATAAATCAAATAGGCAGCAGACTCAGAGAGAGGTAGCCTATAGCAATTTCATGTCTTTGCTTGCAGACATCAAATCTATCTTCTAAGAAGACTATAGAGAAGATACCATGCCACTTGGTTTACACCATCTAAATCTGGGTATTAAGAAGTCTTAAGATACTGCCACTAAGTTTAGATTACTTTAGGATTCACTTGGAAATAACTATTTTTAGTTATAAGTCTAGAATACAAATTCCAAATGTTTGATGGATTGGAAAAAGAAAAGGAAAGGCTAAAGCTCCTGAAGGAATTCTCCTAATTCATGGACATTTAGGGTAAACTGAAAATCCTGGGGCAATCATCAAGTGTCTGGATGATGAATTCTCTTTAAATTAGGGTATCTTTTAAAAAATAACAATTTTCATGCATTTGGGACAGAAATGAGCCTTATAAAAGAGGCATTAAAAACTCAAAATCCAGTGTTCCAGAAAGAAACAAAATACAGAATTTAATGGAACCAATTGCCTTGGACTTCCCCCATCCCATACTCAAAGACTGTTATTTCTGAAGCTTTCATCTTATTTTTATGAATAGATTGTTTGCTTTTTGTTTGGAACTTTTAAAATAGCAGACTATAAACATGGGAACAAATGCATCAATGGTACCTAAAAATCAACATGCTACTACTGCTGAAAATGGATAGGATAGTTTTATGAGTTTACTTTATTGAATGACAGAAATTTTTAGGTACCAAGAGTGTATTCATATCAATGAAACCACAGATCCATTTAAGTACTTGAATATATGTTTTGATCCTTTGTCTCAAGGTCTTCAAAATGGTTTCCATTTCCCAAGGAATTCATCCTCAAAACATACTGATAATGGGCATTAACACATTGTAGTTAGATAGGGGAAGTTGAAATATGAACCAAATTAAAATGAACTTTGGGGGGCTTTCTCTATCTAATGCTCTGCCCACTATACAAAGTGGCAATTGTATTTATGGATTGGATTTACACGCAGATTTCATGGGTTGAGACCAATTATTATGGATAGAATACATTATTGCCTGCATCCTGTGCCTACCCTAGCAGAAGCTTCCTTTTACAGCAGGAGCCTTATTCTTTTCTTAGCCTAAACAGAAGTCTGGGGTGCACAGAAGCCTTGAGCTGTACATTATCAGTAATAGGTCAGAATTTAGCCTTTTTGTGAGCAAAATATTCTCGCACAAAATTACTTTCTCACTAGATAGCAATTGGTTTCTCATTATTAGCATTCTTGGTAGGGAGACCAAGGATTGAAATCATGTTGAAACTTAATTTTCTGAACCCATCTAGAGACAACAATATTTTCTGGATTTCTCATTACCTTGGTACTTATAAACAGAACATGTGAATATTTGGGTGACTTTAATCTTAACCTTTAGGCTTGTTTCTTGAAAAATAATCCCGAACTATTTGATTTAGTGATGAAACAGATCAATAGTTATATTTACTGGATGGGAGGTTACCTATCACTAGCTTTTCCATATCCATTTCCACATGAAAGGTATTGTCATTTGTTCTTAACATAATTTGTGTCTGTAGTATAACTAGGTGTAACAATAGATTTTCAGTATTTCATGATTCCATAATTTCTTCCCCGCCCCCCCAGAAAGCCCAGGTCTCAGCTCATTATGCATCATCCACTCCAAGTTTCAAGCTGCCACCATACCCTCCAGTTTTCTGGAATTTTCTATTCTTTTGATTCCACTATAGAAATAGAAACAGGAGTTTCCTTCACTTCTGCTCCTCAGCTCTCAACAACCACGTATCAGTCTCACAGGATAGTGAGATCACAGGGGATTGCATAAGAAAAATGCCATGTAGAGGTTAAGTAAGGCACAGTAGCAGGTGAAAAGATGACTAGTTGAAAGTTTTCAAATGTTCTCCTAGTTTTGTTCTGGTCCTTAATACTGCTATATTTGCCTCTTCTCAGATTTTCACAGAATCATAAAATCACAGATTTGGAGAATTGTAAAGACCCTCAGTGGGCCTCTACTCCAAACCATTCATGAAAGAAATCCCAACTATAGTAATCCCAACTCATACTTGTCAAAGCTCTGTTTGAAGACCTCCACTTAACAGGGACCCATCACCCTATTTTGAGGCACCCATCCTACTTTGGGACAACTACAATTGTTAGGAAGTTTTCCTGATGTCCAACCTAATTTGGCCTCTTTGCATTTCTACCCATTACTCCTGGTTCCTCCCACTCTGGCCATGGAACAAGTTGATCTCTTGCTCCATGTAACAGACTATTATTGATATCCATAAATAAGTTTTGACCAAACCAGAAAATAGCATATAACATTCCTTTGTTTTATTCTAAATACAGATGTGAGTAATCAATAAGCATTTATTAAGCACCTACTATGTGCTAGAGACAATGCTAGGTGGTGGGGATAAAAAACAGAAGAAAAAAAGAGAAAGAATCCCTGCTTTCAAGGGCCTAACATTCAGATGGGGGAGAACCATGTACATATACACATATATGTGTATGTACAGCATAAATACAAAATATCTATGAGAAATGTAGGAACGGAAGGCACTAGTTTGTAATAGGAAAGGTTTTGTGTAAAAAAAGCTTTTGTGGTACTTGAGTTGAGTCTTAAAGGAAGTGAGAGATTCTATGGGATGGGGCTGAGAAGGAATCCATTTTCTGGATGTCCAAGTAAAATGGACAGACAGTCCCAAAGCTTATAACAACCCTGAGAGGTAGATGCTATTATTATCCCCATTCTACAGATGGTAAGAGGCCAGTAGTCTGAATTTGTAGCAAATGTTCACTTTTCCACATATCTACCAACAGCCATATGGAAAATTAATCCATGAACTATCAATTTTAGTTTTTAGAACTGATGAGGTGCTGTGTGTGAGGAGCAAATAAAAGGTCAGTTTGGCTGGATTGCAAAGTGTATGGATGTCTTTAAAGGACAAACAGGTAAGTTTATCATTACATTTTATTCTAGAGATGAAAGGGAGCCACTGGAATCTCTTAGTACAGCAGTGAGATGGTAGGATCTGCATTTAAGGAAAATCACTTTGGTAACTGACTGAAGGATGGATTAGAGCAGGGAGAGATTTGAGTTAGGAAGACCAATTAAGAAGTTATTGCAATAATCCAAGTAAGGGGTGATGACAGCCTGAGTTAAGGTGATGGCAGTGAGATTAGAGAAAAGCAATCAGATGTAAGAGATGTGGTGGATATAGAAATGACAAGACTTTGTTACTGATTTGCTATAAGGGTGAGGAACCCTGAAGACTTGATTGGGATGCTAGGGTTACAAACAAGAGAGATTGTAAGAATGGGGAAGTTCACAACTGACAGGCATTTAGAGCCGATCTTATTTTATGTAGAACCACATACACTTATTCTGCAAATATCCTACACATGCATGTGTAGATGCCCTCATAAGTTTGTTTCTACCTTCTCTAGAAATTATAAAGAGAGCACAAGACTTTATCTCCAGACTATTCCAGCTAAATGAGTATAGTTTATACATGTAATACTATTATGACCACATCTACCTGGGTTTTTATAACTGTACCTGAAAGTTTTGATTAAATAATAATTTTATAAAAACTTAAAAAACCCTAACAAACACTTACATAGATCTTACTGTGTGCCAGGCATCGTGCTAAATGCTTCACAAGTATTATCTCATTTGATCCTCAGAACAACCCTGGGAGGTAGGTGTTATTATTCCCATTCTACAGATGAAGGAACTAAGGCATACAGTGGTTAAGTGATTTGCCCTGGGTCACACAGCTAGTAAGTATTTGAGACCAGATTAGAACTCAGGTCTTCCTGACTTTAGACCCAGCACTCTATCCATTGCACCATCTATACATGTTTATTGTAAAAGATTTTTGTTTTTAAATTTGGAATTGACTTTAAAATTTATCACTGTTATTTTTGTTTCTGGTTTAAATATTAGCAAATTCCACTTATTCTTTCAGTCCTCTACATATCTTTCCCTTTTCATGGAAGCCTGGGGACAATGAAGTTGATAAAAAGGCTTATTATGGATAAATATTTATGTTGGGGGGGGGGAATGTCTCTGGTGAGTCACACTGGGCTTGAAAAGAGTAGTGTGGCTATGAAAGGAATGACATGGCTGTTATTCAATCCCGGTGAGCCACTGACTGTTTTAAGAGATGTGGGCAACAATGGGGGGCAGAAGTGAAAGTTCAGTTGATAGCTAGTTGTGTGCTGAAAATGGAAAGAACGTTGAAGATAAGTTTCATGTCCACACAACACCCCATTGCAGATCTCCAAATTGAGAAATTAAAGCATCATTTTAATCTCTCATTTCCAGCTTTTTCATTTCATATTTCACTTACAAAAAATTGGCAGTCCATGAATGATATATCAATACGATTTCTTTGTACTGTGTGGCGGGGTCATATTGCTGCGAACATATATGTTGAAAAGATAATGAGATTACAAATGAAAGACACATCCTAACTAGAAGGTAGACTAGAGCAATTGGGAGTTTTAACAAACCCACTTAAGAATCTAAATGAGCTTTTTCAGCCATTTATCATAAACTAATTCAAGTCCTTAGGGTTGTGTGAAAATTTGTGGAAAGCACCTCTTAACTGGCCAACTGTCAATTAGCAAAGGAGAAAATGCCTGAAATGTTCAGTTATAGTGATTATCAAATAAACCAGCTTTGATAACTATAATAATGATAATATAATTTACAAAAACTGCCCTAGTTTTTAATAAGAAAATAAATCATGACCAGTGGTCATCTGTAAAAGTCCATCATGGAAATCTACAAATATAACTGCCCAATGAAGTCAATTTGTTTTTTTCTTCCTCAGACTTTTTAGGTGATCTAATATAATGAGAAACAATAATCATTAGGGTTTGCTCATGCTAATCTCATTTTCTGGATGGCTTTTTCACCTTTGAAGGCATATCTTTATTCTATATCTCTGCTCATTAGATATGGCAATAATTAGGTCAGGACTGATGAAAAAAAGTTAATCATATGATGATGCCTTAGGGAATACATAACATACTTTACATTTTTAAATTTGGGTTCACTGCTGTATATTTAGTCACAAATATCTTCTGTGTTTGATAGACTTTCTTCAACAAAAGTTGGATATCTTAGAAGAAAAATTCTTTTATTTTCCAATTCCAAAATTGACATAGTTTTATGTATGTGTGCATGTGTGCGTGTGTGCGTGCGTGTGTGTGTGTGTGTGTGTGCGTGTGTGTGTGTGTGTGTGTGTGTATCAACTCTACAAAATGAACAGAGACAGGAAAGAGGCAGTCTGTCTCAAATAGCTATATGTAATGTGTCTTGCCCTTCTTTTGGTATTGACTTCAAATCTCCTTGGGAGAGCAGCAATTCCCAAATACAACCAGTTATAGGTATTAGTTATGAAGGAGGGGGAAAAATGGTTGCTCTTTATTGCGAATTACTTCTTCATGGCAAATTTCTTAAATTTGAAAGAATATGTTCAGTGATTAAGCCAATGTGTCTTTTTCTTTCACCAACAACTATTTTTATGTTTTGACTCTGGACAGCAGTATAGAGAATGAATATACCATCATGCAAGTGGGTCATGATTCATAGAATCTCCCTAGTCCTAAGTTCCTTATCAGCAAAATGAGGAGTTTAGACATCTTATGAAACTGATAATAGTAATATGACAGTAATAATGACAGCTACTATAAAGATAACACTTTAATATTTGCAAAACTCTTTGCCTTTGCTACTTTGATTTTCCCAACAATCCTGGAAGGCAGGTGCTATTTTACAGATGAGCAAACTGAGTCTGAAAAGTTAAGTGACTTGCTCAGGGCCACTCATTTAATAATTCTCTACAGCATGTCTTCCTGAATCAACACTTGGTTAAGTGCCTGGAACATATTAACATATATTAATAATTTTTTTAAATTGCTGGATTGATTGATTTCAAACACAATTTTCCATCCACTATACTGCCTAGTTTTCTTGGCTATTAATATGAATGCTCAGGAATGTGAAAAAAAATTAGGTAAAAGTCAAAATGACCCCACTGATTAGCATTTTTTTTTACCACTTCCCTCTTTCTACCATCTCTCTAGCTAAATTCCAAAGAGATTTCAGAGTCTGCTTTTCCCCAAGCACCCCTCCACTGAAGAACTAAGGATCTTTCTGGAGAAAAAAAATGAGGATTAAAAAAGGGGCCAGTAAAGCTTCATCCAGAGCAAATCATACCAAAGCAGACTAATGTTAGATCCTTTTTTTACAAACAAGATAACTAAATTGTTAAACCCTGGGATTGTTATATTTATGCTAGATTCTAGCACAGAATTTGACAAATTCTCTCATGTGATCTTTGTGAAAAACCTAGAGATTTGGGTGAGATGATAATGCAAACTGTTGGATTCAAAACTAGTTGGAGGACTGGGTCCAAAGAGAAGTCACTTGTTCAATGTCAGCTAAGAAAAGGAAGACTAGAGTGGAACACCAGAGTGGAACACCACAGATAACTGTCCTAACATTTTTATCAATAACTTGGATAAAGCCATAGATGACACACTTATCAAATCTGCAGATGATGCAAATCTGGGAGGGAAAGCTAACTCACTACAGGAAGGATTCAAGAAGATTTTGAAAAGCTTGAACATTAGATTGAATTGGATAACATGAAATAAATAGGATCAATAAGCAGGATAAAAATGAAATCTTACATTTATGCTAAAAAAATCAACTTCACAAGCAGTTTGCTTGAAAAGGATCTGGGGGCTATAAGGGGACTATATTCTCAGGGAGTTAACTCAATAATATGGCAGCCAAGAAAGCTAACGGAAGCTTAAGGTACATTGAGAGGCACCACATTTAGGAATAAGGAGGTAATTATTCTGCTATACTCTGCCTCAGTCAGACAATAATTGGAGTACTATATTCAGTTTTGGATAAGTCTGAGAAAGAGCAGTGATAAAATGGAGTGTGAAGAATTGACCAGGATGCTGAAGTCTCAAGTTTATACTAGATGAAGATGAGTTGAAGGAATTGAGAATGTTCATGTAGGAGGTGAGAGGGCGGTACAATAGTAGTCCTCTAGTATTTGAATGTGGGGTGCCTGGGTGGCATAGTGAATAGAGTGCCAGGCCTGGATTAAAAAAGATTTATCTTCCTGAGTTCAAATCTAGCCTCAGACTGTTACTAGTCATGTGATCCTAGGCGAATCACCCTGTTTACGTCAGTTTCCTAATTTGTAAAATGAGTTGGAAAAATTAATGACAATCCACTCCAGTATCTGCCAAGAAAACCCCAAATGGGGTCACAAAAAGTTGGACAGGACAGTTCAACAACTGAACAACAAACACCACAAAAGCATTTGAATGATTGTCCCATGGAAGAAGAATTAAAATAGTTCTGCTCAGTGGAACTTGGAGCAATGAGTGGAAGTTATAAAAAGGAAAATTTAGGCTTGATATCTTGATACCCTTCTTACTAATTAAAACTATCAGAAAGGTAGAATGGGTTGCCTTGGGATTCCCCCTCATTGGAGGTCTTTGAAAAGATAACATGATAATCACTAGAAGGAAATGCTGTGGAGGTGATTTCTTGTCCACATATGGTTTGCAATAGATAGACTTTGAGGTCTTTCCCTCCCCTCTGAGATTCTGTTGTTAACAGAAGACTGGCCAGTAAGCCCTGTCATCAGGAGTCTATGCTGAGTGCTTTGGCTGATGGAACACCCAAGAGGAACTTGGAACATGAGTAGACTTTCTGTGACTGACTCTGGTCCACAAACTACACTGTGCAGAGGAATATCTTTGATTAGGTACTTAGTACTGGAGGGAGGGGGTCTTCAAAAGAACTCCCTCCCTCTTCTTTTGGCCTTTCTTTCTACATTGTGGTATTCAGAGGAGAGAAGAGAGATAGTGCTATAAGGGGGGAGTCATATGTCCTCTCCATCTAAGGTCAACGTATGGCCTATAAATATGTTAACTGTGATTATTGTTATGATTATTAGCTTCAGTTCATTTCCTCAGCATTTTTTCTTTCATTTTAGGTTGAAGGAGATTGAAGACTACAACATTGTCAGTTTTGCAAGGTTAGGAGAGCCAGTGACCAGGAGGGCTGGAAGTGGATTACATGCCAGGGTCTACAGCAAGCCAGTCCAGCATTGTGTTCCTCAGGAATAAGGGATGCAGGAGAAAGGTAAGAGAACAAACATTGATTAAGTGCCTCTTGTATGCCACACACTTGACTTATTGTATGCCACACACTTATCAAATATTATCTCATTTGATCCTCACAATAATCCTGGAAGGGAGGTGCTATTGTTACTCCAATTTTGCAAATGAAGAAACTATGGTAGACCATGGTGCAGTGATTTGCTCAGGGTCACACAGCCAGTAAGTGTCTGAGACCAGATGTGAAATCAGGCCTTCTTGAGTCCAGGCCTAGCACTCTATCTGTTGTGACTCTAGGAGTAAAATATGGTACAACAATTCAGTTAGTTTTCTTCTAGCTTTACTTGATGTCTCTGAATATGTTACAGCTTCATAGATTATTGAAAAATTGGGATGAATTTTTAAAGCCTAATAAATGGCTAACTCATGTTCCACTAGAGACTGGTTGTTTTTTTCTGCATTCCAGACCTAAGCTTTATCTGGGGTACCTATCTTTAAATAGCAAAATCCCAAGTTATGATCATTTCAGATACTGTTTAATAAGGCTAATGGTGCCTGTGCTTGTCAAGCTCTTCATCATTTACATATTGTAAGTGCAGATGAATTTGGTTAAGTTGTTTTAAGTTAAAATTTACAAGAAAATCTTTCAAAAAGCCTGCCTTAGTCTTACTTATGCTAGTTGACAAGAATGAGATAAAAAAATTCCTGGCATGTCATGCCATTATATTTAGGAAGATGTTATAGATGTTATAATGAAAGGCGTTTCTCAATTCAGGAGATGGAGATGGATAGAAGAAAGAGCACCTTGTGATAGGTATTTTTATGTGCTATTCTGGGGGTTCTAAAAGACAAACACAAAATACTTGTCAAACACAAAGTGCTATCTTTCTCCCATGCAGTTAGTATGAGTCTTATATGGGTGCTGAAAATGGAATTCAATTATCAAATTACCAGGAGGAAGGGAGACTCTGGGTGTGTTATAAGGCATGATTTCTTTGCAATAAGCTCTGCCTCTAAAAGTGTCATTCAAGAAAAGAACATTCAAGAAGTTTACACTTATAAGTATTTTGCTGTGGTTAATAAGAGAATTTTACTGCTAACTAATAATAATTTTGGATATTTATCTAGTAGCTTAAGGCTTACAAAGTATTTTATATATATTGTCTGATTTGATTTATACCATAAAGCTGAAAGAAAAGTGCTGTGGGCATTATCACCACCATTCTACTGGAGTAGTAACTAAAGCTAAGTGGTTTATCCAAAGTTACATGGTTAACAAATGTGTGAGGCAGGAATCAAACACATCAAACCTAACTTTAGGTTCAGGACTTTATTCATTACATCATGCTGCCTCTTTGTAAAGAGAATAAGGTGAAAGATTAATGCTATTACTTCATTTACTATCTCTACATTCAAGAGCACAGAGGGAACCATAGTTAAAAGTGGTAAAAAACACACAGAGATTGATAGATAGATAGATAGATAGATCAATTCATATAATATATATATAAAGTATACTTTATTTGTATGAAATTAATGCAATGAAAATATGACACATCAAACTTACTTTTACCAAAGAAATAGGAACTCAAGACAATTGTTCTTTAAAAAAAAAGGTACTAAAACTAATTTTATGATGAAATCTCAAATTCTAATGTATTTTTATTTATTTGATTTTCCTGGCATTCTTATTTTTCATCATGGGACTTCTAAATTTTATTTGACATTAAAAATCAAATATTCACTTAAAAATATAATATAATACCAAAGAAATAACAAGTTTATTTAAACAAATATTTGCTTAATCCCTACTGTGTGCATAACAATGTACTTATGGAAGAAATTTGATGGAATTAAAAACATTGAAAATTACATAAAATTTGCTGTCAACTAAATGGACATGGAAGAATGTTTTAAAATAACTGAGAAAACATGTTTTTATCAGTTTTATTAATTGGTTTTTAGATAATGCCTATCAATCAAATTTTCTAGAATGAAAAGTAGGTAATTTCTGATAAATTATTACTTTTAATTTAACCCAGGAAATCTCACTATATATTTATGAAAGTTTATCATGGTTAATGAACTACAGTCAGTTCTAGGGAATAGAAGCTCTATGGGGAACTTCCTCTTATTTTTTCTGCAAGTGAAATCAGTTTTAAATTAACATCAAGAACATTATGAAATGAAAAATTAAGCAATCAAAGGACATGCTAAGGAGTACCATACAATGGTGGACAGGAAACCCCAACACTTGATCTTTGTTTTGGAGGACAATATTGGGAGAAGGAAGCCTATGGAATGATTCTAAAGGCCCCTAAGACTCTTTTTTTTCCCCCTAAAAAAAACCAACTGACAGGTAGCACAGTGAATAGAGTTCTGGGCCTGGAGTTGGGAAGCCACATCTTCCTGAGTTCAAATCTGGCCTCAGACACTTATTACCTGTGTGACCTTGAGCAAGTCATTTAACCTTGTTGGCATCAGTTTCTTCATCTTTAAATGAGCTGGAGAAAGAAACTGCAAACCACTCCAGTATCTTTGCCAAGAAAACCCAAATGAGGTAACAAAGGATCAGACAAGACTGAAAAACAACTAGACAAGCCACAGCAGTAAATTTTTTTTTTACAAAGAATGTCATATATGTCCTTGGCTTCTCCTGAGTTGTTTTATACTGTGGTTTAAAAGGGTATGGATGCCCAGTGGCTGTTGTAGTCAACACTCCTTCAGCAACTTAAGAGTTTTTAGAGAATTTCTTAGAATATTAAGAAGTTAAGTGACTTGCCCAGGGTCACACAGTCAGGATGTATCAGAGGGAGGACATCAATAGGAATCTTTATCCTAAAATTTTTGCCAATCCTCTATCTACAAAATCATAGGTCTTTTATATCAAATGAATTAACATATGTAAAGTCTTTTGTAAACTTTTAGATTAGCTATTATTATTAATTGTGATTCATTGCTAAATCAAAAAATGGGGTCTTATAAAGAAAATCCCAAATGTAGTCACAAAGAGTCTGACACAACTGAAACTACTGAACAATAACAACAAAAAGAAAACTGGTACCTTTGTCAACATAAGGCATATAAGCAATTTTAAAATTTCTGAGTGGGTGACTGGAACCTACTTTTTCTTTTTTTGGGGGGGGGGTTAAGTTGATTTTTTATACCTAGAAGGGCTGCATTACAGTTCTGCTACTGAATATCAGAAATTTTTAAAATGTTCTTATTTTACCTATTGTTGTAAAATGATCTCCTGATTATTTTTCTGAATTAATAATACTTAGTTTGCTTTTAAATTCTTTAAACTAACAAAGGGAGAAATGGTCCTTTCCAGTCGAGCCATCCTCAAACACAACAAAAAAGTTCAACTTTCTTTCTGGTCTGCTTCTCAGAAATGAAATCTGTATTCAGTATGTACTTTCCTCCTGAAGTGCTTGGGGAATCAGAGAAAATGGTCCATTTTCATTTTAATGAATCATGCTGTAGAATAAATTTACATGATGTTAATACTGAGAACTGGAAGATGGCATGGTATAGTGCTCATAATAAAGGATTTAGGAACCATGACAGTTCTGGGGTACAAATTCTGGTAAGCCATTCATGTGTGACTTGGGATAAGTTACTCAAGCTCCTAGCTTCTCAGTCATTTGAGATGGAATGCTAGAAAGAGGCAGTGAGTGCATCATTGAAAATCAGCTCCATGAAGTTGAAATGAAGGTAAACACTGTAGCAGTGCTTTGCTTTCCCTCAAACACCACAGAAAACCGAGAAGAGTTCCAGAAATTAAGCCATAACTTTATGTGAGGTCTTGTAAATTATCCTGAAAGCAGCTTAAACTTTTGCTGAAAAAAAGATTACTCAATATAATCATGCACTTAAAAAAAAATCTGACTGGACCCATGATCCTTCCTTTGTTCCTTTGTTCCTTCGTTCCTTCCCTCCCTTCCTTCCTTTCTTCTTTCCTTCCTTCTTTCCTTCCTTCCTTCCTTCCTTCCTTCCTTCCTTCCTTCCTTCCTTCCTTCCTTTCTTCCCTCACTCCTTCCTTCCTTCCTTCCTTCCTTCCTTCCTTCCTTCCTTCCTTCCTTCCTTCCTTCCTTCCTCCATCTTTTTCTTTCTCCCTCTCCCTTCCTTTTTCCTTCGTTCACATATTCTTTTCTTCCTTTATTTCTTTTCAAGTAAAGTTTATTGTTTTTATTTAAACAGCATTGATTTTCTCTCTCTCTCTAGAGCCTTGATGATGAAGAATGTTTTCTACCTCTTCACAGACAGTCAATGGACTGAATGTGAAGAGTGAGACATTTATTTTTTGGAAATGGGAAAGGTGAGGGATTTGTTTTGCTTGACTATGGTCTTATTGGTATAGGGAATTCCTAATAAGAAAACTTCCTCTACCAAAGCAGATCAGCACTTGCTCTTCAATTTATAGACTTAGAAATTTGTCTAGGAGATTGAGAGTGACATTAAATGACTTGCCCAGGGTCATACAGAGATGTATCAGAGATAGGTCTTGGTCTTTATAGCCCTGAAGACAGCTCTGTGTCTACTATACCAGGCTGCCTCTTACATATCATGCATTTACAAATCATACAAGGAAGCAAATATGGAGTCCTATGTGTCTGAGTGGAACTCCCTCTTTCATGAACTCGGAATCT